>JAUBNY010000306.1:265890-280184 GCA_032275445.1 Crypturellus soui | reverse complement strand
AAATGGCCAGTATTATCATTATTGATGGAAATAATTAGCCACTTTCTGATCCCAAACTGGTATTGTGTAGAACATTTTTCTTAAGCATAAACACTGTACTATTGAAAAAATTGTGAAGTCCAAAGAGATTAGCCAGAACTGGTAAGCATATACAGCTACTTGAGAGTGATGAGAAGCTGAAGTTCAGTGAATTCTAACTTAAAAAAAAAAATCTAAAATAAAAATAATGACAAACCTGCTCCTCCATACAGTGAAACCAATGGATTTACAGTGAGAATACTGGTGCTAAACCATTGTTCCACAAATCTATGAATGTCTAATAAGTCTGAATTTCAGAAGACACTGATTACATTTTCTAAGGCAGCAATAATGTCCTAGAAACAACGGTGATGTTGTTCCTGAGCCAGTTTCAAATCTTAACACCTGACCTGATATTAGTTGTGTGATGCTGCTCATTTCACCTTGGTCAAAAGCAAATAAGTGTTTTGATGTATGACTAGAACTGTAAAGAAATGCCAGGATTAAGCTGAATGAGAGCAGAATCTAGCACATTATACTAAACTGATAGCAGAATCCAGCAGCTTGGCCAAGCCCTACTGAAAAATTGAAGACCAACAAAGTATTGTCTCATCTGGTGGGATTAATGATCATGTGCTCTGAAAGCAGGTGCTGATAAATAGGGCAGAAAAAGGTGATAGAATGATATCTTCTGGGTTTACTTTCTTCTCCAGAGCTCCCTTTTCCCTTGTCCACCTTTTCTCAAACTTGCAGGATTGTACAAGGACAGTGTTTAAGGTTATGTGTTGTTTATCAAGTGCTGCATGTCAGAGTCACAGGGATAAATGGTAGAAATGAGTAAGAAGCTGAGGAGGAGGAAATGCAAGACGGACTTCTTAGCACTGCTACGAGGCTCTATAAAATAAGTACTGAGCTCAGCATTGCTGTATTTGCCACACATCTATGTTTGTTTTAACTAGGGCAGCGGGAAAGCCTCTTACTCTGTAGACATGGCTAGGTGCCCTACCAAAGGGAAGCAGTTTTGGGGAACATATGGATAAGGTCATGAGATTTCTTAAGGTCACAGTCTGTGATATACTGCAGTAAAGTTTGCTAAAAGCTGGCAGTTTTGCAAGCTATGAATAAGAAAACCCACTTGCCCACACTGCTGCAATAGCTGAACAGTCTGTTCTATAAATTTCTTCAGTCCTTTGTACTACCAGATGCCATACATATATTATTTTTGTAAAAAATGTGTTCTTTTTTTAGAGGTGTTTCCCGTCTTCTGGCAGCATTAATTGCAATATAATATTTGTCATTTATATAGAACTTTTTTTTGGTATACTTTTTCTGTCTGATTTTACTGATTTATTTTAAAGTGCAATAAAGTCTGGAAAGATGTTTTCTTCATTGAATTGGATAGTAGTGCTTTTATTTCCATAGTTATGTAGCTAGAAAAGAGGTTTAATATATTTTCTTGTGCAACAGTTAGAAGATGTACATTTATATGTACATTTCCCTTCATGCCACTTAATGTGATTCAATGGAATTTTCATGATTTGTTATAGGTACCATGCTTTCGCCTTCCTGTAGCTTCCCCTACTTATTTATGAACATGAAACACAATTAGAATTTGTGATTTCCTTCCACTGGAAATTACTTTACTGTTAAAGATCTCAAATGAAACTTGATGAAGCAAAAGAAGCATAATTAAACTTGGAAAGTCCAAAAGTTTTGTTTTTTTTTTCTCCTAATGGAAAGGTGGCCTTCATCTTTACTTTTCTATAAAGTCTTTTATCTGTCCTTCATGCTGCATTAATGTCATGTATGTCCATTGGTAGCTTCTTAAATTAAGGTTCAGTTCTTGGGAGAAAGTTCTTTTAGGCTAACACTATCCATTTCTGTTTAATAACTACGGCATTAGTATTATGTTTACTCAAGATAAACCATATGGTCACTATTTAGCTACATGCATATAAATACCAATCTTTGTGAGAATTTTCTAGAACCCAATACATACATTTTAATGCAAATTTCCTAGAGCATTTATATTAAACAGAATTATCAATTTGAATTTAATGAGAAAGCTAAAATATCATTATACTTCTAATTAATAACTTTGCAATTAATGATTTCATACATAGGCATAGAGAGGCATTTTTTTTCCTTTTTTGATGTAATTGCATATAATTTTTCTACATATACAGTAGAATTATAGGATTTATAAAGGACTTTGATTTATTCTTATTTAGGACCTTAGAACGATTTTTTTAATAGTGTAAGATAATTTGACTGCATTAATGATCTTTACATTTTTTTTACGATATCCATAAAATGAAAGCTATTTGTATTTTTTTATCATGGCAATATTATTCAAGCAGTAAATCATAAATACGAAAGAAAAATTCCCCTTCTCCCTGACTTGACTGCTACAATTGGAAGTGGTTAGATTCTTTCCATTGCTGTCTGTTTCTGGGAAAGAGTGATAGATATTCTTCATTCCTACTGCTTCAACAGAACTAAGTGTACAATGTCAGCTAGGTAAAATTCCCAATTTCAATAAGAGACTCAGTAAGAGAGTATATATGTAGCTCAGAAGTGAAACCAATTTCTGCATTTCAGTGTTTCCAAAATTAATGAAATTCATTCTTCAGTCTCATTCAGTGTTTCAAGTTCTGGGACTAAATGCCTATTCCAGAGCTCCTCTGAAAGCTTCCTCTGTGGCATCATAGCATAATGCAGTCCGTCTAGACCTTGACACTTGAATCTAAGGTTTCCCAAGGTCCTCTAATATTTCCAAATTTTCTTCTTTCTTGTTTGCCTATGTCTCTTAGTAATTTATTGTTATTAGAATAATGTAGGAGAAAAGGAAGAAGCATAGGCTTAGTAGAAGGTCTCATTTTAAATTATTTTATTCTTAAAGCACTTAATTTACATCTCCTTGGAAAATAGCTGCATGAGAACCTCTTCCTGTAACTGTGTATTTCTTTAGTGATCCTGACTTTGGAAATACCAATCTCTCTCACTATTTTATGTTGAAATACCATGTGATAAGCCCAGGAAAGACCTCCCTTTTTGAACCTTATTCTTAAACTAACAAATTGTGAAATTCTCTTGAAATCCTTTCCCCAAAATGTCAGTAAGATTTTTGTTTTGGTATTTGTTTTGGTGTTTTTTTTTAATTGTTTGCTTGTTTGTTTTCCAAAGAAATGGAGCTTTAGCTTGAATTTGGAGATCAGTGCTTTCAAATCATGGCGGTGACTTTGTTCTCTAATGCTGTGTTGAATTATTTTCTTAAGGAGAGAAACTCTATAGAAGGAAGCTGTCCATGAGCAAGAGTATGTTAGGAAAGACCTCGTGGTAATTATTATTTTTAAGGAGAGGGGAATAGTAAAAAGAAGTAGGTTTTCTACCTCCACAGAGTTATATATAAGCTAGAAATTGCATATTGAAAGGACAGAGTGACACTGATGAGAAAAACATTATAATAATGGTAGTTTTCATGATGAAAAATGTCTTTGGTGTCTGGCTCCTCTCTGTTTTAACGTCGTTTATATTCAAGGTCATAATTCTGCTCTAAAGTGAGTCAGAGGGCTAGAGAAGGTTTGTGGATATGTGAGGACGCATTACAGATGTTTTATGACTCTTAGGCTAAATACCTGTTGACCTACTATCAAGTAGCGAGTCAAGACACTGGGATAAACTTCCTAGAGTGACACATTTGGCTCTTTCAGTCCTATGTTCTTACCTTCACTATTGTGCAATCTTAGGTAGGTCTTACACCATAAGCAGATGGCTAAAGTCCTACATGTCTCAGTCCTTCCAGGTTTACCATGTAAAGCTTTTGTTCCAAAGTTTTTATACTTTTCAAAACTAAAAGAATCATATAAAAGATTGTTTCCATTAGCAAGATTCAATTTTGTTTCATCGATTCCTTCTATCACAAACCAGCAGCATTACATTTTCCAGGAAAAAAAGTCACATTTTGGCTTTACTTAACTTTTGAATTAAAGTTTAGAGAAATGATTTTGTGGAGAAAATGCACCATGAATTCTAGAATGGAAATCAAATTTATTATCTGCAAATAAATTAGATAAATGTTTTTAAATGTGTTAAGTCTGATATTAAATAATTGTTGTGGTAATTGCATTTATAACATTTTTACATATTCAAAATTCTTTGGATTTATTGAAGTTCTTCTCCACTGAAAGTTTTCAAGAGATAGAATATGATTCAGTGTCCACTGGTGCTTACCAAAAATGGAAGAGTTCAGTGCAGTCTGAAAAGCATCAGCTTACACACTCACATCTTTTGCTTTACTTTTTGTCATATTAAATACCATAAGGACACAGCAAAGTGTAAGTTGGTCCTGCTATCCTCGCATGAGATGAGCAAGAGGCAATCTGAAAAAAAATACTGTAAATAATACCAAACCCAAGTGAGATGCTAAATAAAAGCTTCAGTGAGCTTTTATTGAGGAATTGAGAGAGAAAAAAAATCTTTTTGAAAAACTTGGGGAAAATAGTGATATCAAAGATGGACTGTTCCAATGAGAGACTGACAAAATGTCTCCATCAGTAAACAGAAGAGGAAATGTGTGCAAATGAGGAAACCCATCAGTATTCACTGTGAATGACAAATTTGATGAAGAAAACAAAAGAATCTCCCTCTGGTGCTGAACAGCTGTATGAAAGAAAAAGGTCACCAAAAGAAGCATAAAGAAAAAGTCTCTTTGTCTGTAAGTCACAGGATTGCAACACGCACCAGATGGTGTCTTCCACTCTTTCCAAGCATTTTTGGTAGTTTGTACACCCCAACACTACCTACCCTAACCCTGCCCTAAGCCTACTTCCCCTAAGCCTACCTGTCCTAAGTCACCCCCAAGCCTACCCACCCAAATCCTACCTGCCCTAACCTAACCCTAACCTAATGCTACCCTAATGCTGCCCTAATCTAACTCTACCCTAACCCTACCTACCCAAGCCCATACCTCCACCCTTCCCTTTACTCTGCCCCACCTTCCACCCTCCCATCTTCTCTAAACTAACCCCTACCTCCATTATACCCACCCCCTGCCTTCCACCCTCTCTCCGACTCTACCCCTCACCTTCCATCCTAGTCCATATCTTCCGCCCTCTACCTACCTTTAACTGCACCCTCTCTTCTACCCTACACTGACCTGCCCGACACTCCTTTACCCCCTCAACTCACCCTGTACTTGACGATCCCCTCCACCTGACCCTCTATACAACCCAGTGCTCCATCCTCTACTCTGATCTACCCTCTATATCAGCCTACTAGCCTACACTGGCCTCCCCTCTGGTATCTCCTCTGAGGGTCTGTCAGTCCCACCAGTCACTCCCCCTAGCCTAGTCATAATGACCCAAGAGACCCATTTAGACAAACCCACCATGTAATTCCCATGATGACCACCCCACCATGTTATTCCTATTAGCACATTCACATCCACATCAAACTCATTATTTGTAATATTATATTAATATCCTTCTTTGGAGATATTCAAGACCTCCCTGGATGTGATCCTATGCAACGTGCTCTAGCTCACGCTCCTTGAGCAAAGAGGCTGGACTAGATGATCTAGAGGTCCTTTCACATTTCAATTATTCTGTGATTCTGTGGATGGATCAGGGAGTCTTTTTAGGTGACATATGTTAATCTGAAATAGTTATAAAATCAATAACTTAAAACTTGAATATAGAGGTATAGGTGGCTTTTCTATAGAGTCAAGTGAAGTGAGCATGATTGAAACCTCTGATAGAGTTCAGCTATGTCTGCCCGCTTGAAAACTATTCTATCAATATAGCATTCATTTACTTCCTGTGAACCTTTGCACATTATCAGCCAGACATGTCACTGGCATAAAAGTATTTTCTTTTTTCCTGTTCACAGGGACAAGAATATGCATTGATTTAATGAATTATATGTAAGTTGGGATAGTCACAAGTATGAGTATAGCCAGTAGTGTTCAAATAAATATGTTATTTTAGAATTATTGCCTTCTGTTCTTTTCTATTGGAAGAGATAAAATAGAGGAGAGCACAGCAGGTTATTTTGTCTCCATACTGCTTATGTTAAACAATTAGCCGGTATTGTTGATTACCTCCCTAGAAATGCTCAAAAATTGTTAACCTGTACCACACTTTTATAGCTGTTCTCAGGTAGAATATATCCCTATGATTTTAAAGTTTGGATAGTGGCAACCTGTTTTTCTGGCGCTTCCAATATCATTCCTTCTTCAGATCGCAGCAGAACTGCAATGTGTGCCAGTACTTGCTGTTGTGATGAGCTTTGGAGCACAGTTTGTGCATGCCTCCAGGAACTGGAAGATGCACCCGTGTATAGTTATGAGCCAAATAGTCTCTTCCTGAAGGCTCTTACATGACTGAGGCTTCCGCTGCAATGAACTACCATGTACAAGGGATTATGGAAATGCTTTCCCAACCTCTATTTCACTACTCTTGAAGTACAGCAAATCTTTGCAAAAAATCGTAGCAGAACCGTATCTGTAGCTCTGTCTGTAACAAGAGAATATGCTTTTAAAATTTAAAAGCAAAACAAAACAAAAAATGCATTCACTGAAAAACAGAATATGGAATTATTGTTACTGTATTATAAAATAATAAAATAATAGACTCCTTTATCCATAGCTATCTGTGATGTGATCACAGAAATGATTTTGAATATGGGTATATCTTTATAAATACATACATATTTACTTATATATATTTTTGTATATACATGTGCATATATATATATATATATATATGTATAAATGTGGAAACATACCAGTGACTATATAGGTGGTAGGTCACCCATCAACCTTCATGATAATCAACCTGTCGAGTAATATCGTCTATATATATTACTTTTACCCATAGAACCAGAATTTGTAGGAACTTATAGGAATTCATTTTTTCTAGTTTGATTCCATGCATGTAAATGTCTCCTCAGTTGTATTTTGAGGATAAGTTTGGAATATTATGAAAGTTTAAAACCTTCTCTGTGTTGAAAAAATATATTTTATTTTGGTTTCTTGCAAAACAGATTAAATAAATTGTAATATAATTTGTTATAGGGCCCACATACAACTCATCTTCTTTCTCCTAATATTTTGCTAGTTTTACACAGCAGTTCAAGGACTTCCTCCTTTTCCTTGATTTTGCCCAAGTTAGAGACTTGTAGTAAAACCTCAGGCTTCACAGCTTTTGATCTCTTATCAGTATATGTCTTTCAAGACTGATAAAGGAAAATAATAAATCTGCATACATACACATACATGCTTACATGTTATTTTTTACAGAAAAATAAGGATGATACTCAACAAAATATTGGGCAATAGGTAATATTTCTGCTATTTGGAGGTCTGTACTTCAGTTCTTTCACAAATACTAGAAATGATATTTTAGGATCCTTTTTATTTTAAGAACAAAAAAAAGATAAGAAAATGATTAGTGTGTTCTTCACTATTCACTACCAAAATTTCTTGGCCATCTATCCATAATTCACACTTGAATCCATACTAGAAAGCAGCGACTCAGGCAATCTCCAAAGTGAATCTTTCATCATAGAGCATCATCATTTTTAACTCAACCTGTCCTAGCCCTCATAAGAGCCATTTTTTCAGCTAAGTATTTAAGGGCAAGTGTAGTTCTAAATATGTGATTTAAAAATACAGAAATAATATTGCTTTGTAAAAAGCTAGAACTTATTGATTCCCCATTTACATCCAGAAATCTAATCTTTAAAATGAAGCATTTAAAATTTTATACTAACAGATTGAAATAAGTCATTGTGCAAAATATATTTGTGTGATTCATTCAGCATATCCCTTCCTGGTATTTGAGGGGTAGGATCTTGAATGCTTGTTTAGTGGATCTTCCACACTTCTACATTTAAAAATTAAAAACTTGTCCTATTGATGCATAAATTTCTACTCCTCTTTTTTCCACACATTTCCTCCCCATTCCCTGCAATAATAGGTATACAGAACTGAGTAGTGTATGAAGTATGCAATGTAACATATGTAAAAATTCTTGTACAGAATCTCGGCAGAAAGGTCACTCAAAATACTTGAATGATAAACATAGTTACCATCTATATTCTACTATACTGCATGATGGTAGCTTATGACTTTAAATTTTGGTGACTTATCCCTTCAATTCTTCCATTGTCCTCTCTCACCTTTGCTTTCATGATACGAGACGGTATGATAACTCTGGGCTAAAATGCTGATTACAGGGATAGCCTGGATCCCTGATTACAGAGATAAAGTGCTGGTTAGGAATGAAGGGTTTTTTTTTTTTTCCCTCTTAATTATAGAAAGTTAAGTGAAACATATTTTCCCCAAAGCTCTGGTAATTAAATTACATGCATAATACCATCCATAAAATCATAGAATCATAGAATCATTATAGTTGTGCATTCTATATACAAAGAAACCTTCAAGATCATCAAGTCCAACTATAAACCCATCGTCACCATGACTGATAAAATACTCCCCTAAATGCTTCATCTACACGTTCCTTGAAGACTGGCAGGTTCAGTGATTTCACCACTTTCCTGGGCAGCCTGTTCCAATGCTTCACCACTCTTTCTGTGTAGAAATTCTTCCTAGTGTATAACCTGAACCTCTCCTGACACAACCTGAGGCCATTTCCTCTTGTCCTATGGGTAGGTAATTTGAAGAAGAGACCAACTCCTGCCTCACTACAGCCTCCTTTCAAATAGTTGTAGAGAGCAATAAGGTCTCCTGAGTTTCTCCTTCTCCAGATAAAATGACCGCAGCTCCTTCAGCTGCTCCTCATAATGTTTTTGCTCTAACGCCTTCACCAGCTTTGTTGCCCTTCTTTGGAGATGCTCCAGCGCTTCAATGTCTTTCTTTGTAGTGAGAGGCAAATGATACTATTCTATTCACATACAAAGCATGCTTTTTGTCTTTTGAAGTACTAGGATTTTATCAAAAATGTCACTCTTTCTGTTATTTAACTTATATAAGTATGCTTAGCCCTTATTACCCCACAGAAAATCTGAGGATGGCTAGTAATAGACTACTGAGTACTGCAAGAGCCAAGAGGATAGTTTGGGGGTCAATTCTATCATGTCAAACCAGTGCGTCATTCAAAAAAAAAAAAAGTTATGTTCTCATTAATGTTTTTGTTGAACAGAAGGAGTCTTCCAACTGAAATGATCCTACTAGAATTTGTCATGAATTTCTATGTAAGAAAACTAGACATTTCAGGTTTAAGATCACTAACTACTACTCCCAGCTGAGGCTACTCCTATGCCAGGGATGACAAGGAAGGCTCTCCTCATCAAATGTGTTTACACTGCACACATATATGAAAAACTAAGTATCCAAGAGCACGCCTAGTGCCATTCAATTGCCAGATCTATTAAGACCAGATTAAAGATAGCATGAAGTAAAAACTATCTGAATTCTGGTAAGATAGATGTCAAGTCCTCAACACTGTTTTGTTTTTCAGATACGGTCTAGTTGGCAAGACTTGTTGGAACTAATTTGTTCAATTGTCAAGTCAGGGAGAAGCAAGTAAGAAAATTCTTAATGAAGAGGCTCAACTTCTGAGTGAATAAAAATCATATATTTTAAAATTCACACGTTTTAGTTGTGGTTGTTTCCCAGTAACATTGGCATAATGCTAGTCAGGTCTTTTTAATCTCTTTCTCAGAAATTTGTATCTCTTTGAACAATCAGAGTAACTTTAAAATCACTTCCCAGGCTCACTCTAATTCCCTGACTGCTTTTCATACATAAAAGCAACACTGTCACCCAAAAAATAAAACAAAGGAGGAGAGCGTTTTTATTCTTGTTAGAAGAATTTATTTCCTCTTTCCTATTTATTATTCAAACCTGTATGAATACTGCCAAAATTTCTGAAATGCTCCAAGCTGATTGTATATACAGGCAAAAACCAAGATATTTTGTTTCTTTTTTTGCCCCTATTAATGATCTGACAGTTTCATATATGTTCTTTTTCTCTTTGTTTTTATCAAATAAATATCTAAAATCACTGACAGGGCCAGAAATAGTCATGTCATGTCTTTCTTTAAAAATAATAGAGCTAAGTCCATTATAATGATAAGCACAAAGCATTCCTTTCATGTAAACCTTGCTGTCATGTAAAACTTTTTTCATGATCTTACCAACCCTTATTAAAATATCTTTTATTCCTGAATCTAGTCATCTTCTTAAATTGTAAAAATAATGATTTTTTATTTCTTCTTGGAGAGATGCCTGCAGCAGTTCTGTATCCTTAAGAAAATCAGCTTTTCTAAAATATATTTTTTTATTTCTATATAAGGGTTAGCAATATATTTTTCAGTAATCTAACACTATTCATACAGAACTCATATATTTTCAAGGAATTTGATAAAAAAGATGATCGTAACAGTAGTCTGGCCCACCTGGCATCACTCAGTAATCTCTGTATTTGTCTGGTTGCATTTCACCTAGATACTATCATTTTTACATTTGTCTAAGTGACTGAAGACAGAAACAGAGGGAAATTTTAGATTTTATCATCTCAGAGAATAAAGTTTTCTTGTCTGTAAAAGACAGCCAATGACAAATGACAAGCACAGGTGGGAGGATTTTGATAAAATGTCTTTTCATCAAAATATGCTGAGGTTGAGATGTTGAACCAAGGTTCAGGATACTGAGCAAGGTTGCCAGTGGGAAATGTCTGAGATCCAACATTAAATCTTAGGGTCACTTCTCCAGAGACACCTGAGTGGAATCCTAAGCTCCTTCAGTTGGAGATGTATTCCATTTTCTGAAGGCTTTGAAGAGTTTTACATTTCATTCAAAGAAAATAAAACACACTACTTTGAAAGGAAATACAAGTGATGGTCTCTGACCAGGTCCAGTACTTACTTGCCTGTATAATGTTCTTTGATTTGCAGGTGATTTTCTATATAAGAATCAGATTGTTAGGTCATTTGGCATTGCTGTAATTTTTCATTCTACTGTCTAAAGAAGGTCAACTTTCACATGGAAAATGTTTTAAGAAAACACTAAAGCCTGTAATGATCCAAAATAACTACTACAGCTGAATTCAGCTGAGAAACAGACTCAAAATACAAGGAGTGGTGAAATACCCTTCCTGTTTCAGAAAGTCAGAAGTAAATAAGCCCAGGAGCAAACTTCACTTATCTGATCTGCGTATTATACCTTTAATCCTGATAAGATTTAAATGTGTACTCCTTCTTTTTAAAGGAAAGAAATGTCATTTTTTTTTTGCCAATAAATATGGAGAAAATTGCCTACTGTGAGAAGGTACATAATAAATGAAATAATTGAATAATGATTATCTTTCCACAGATGAAGCAATACAGAACTGCATTAAAATTCAGTCCAATTTTTTCTGAATCACCTGCAAAAACACAACACATGCATTATAAAGTAGATGATTCACTTTTTAAAGTAATGGTAGCTATTTCTACACCAGCTGTTTCATTCCTTTCTTTCTTACACATTGATTGAAATACTCATATTAAGGTTTTCACTTTCCTAAATTAACAGAAGTAATTGTAGAACACCACTGCCCCCAAAACGGCATCTCTATTCACTTATTAGTATTTCTGCTGCATGCAGAGATGACATAAAAATGGGCATTTCACTGGATTCGTTTATGTAGCAATGTACAGGAAAATGTGGCTCCTGCCTCAAAGGACATAATGTACTGAACTGGAAAATCAGAAGGAAAGAGAATAATAGCTATCAACAAGCAATTGTTTTGGCTGTATAATCATGTATATATATTTGGGTTTTTTTTTTGGTTAGGTAAACATATACCTTGAGAGTCCCCACATGATTAGGAGATGAGTAGTTATGTATATACATACATATATTTGTAGATATAGAGGTAACACAGATAGAGACACAAAAACACACACACTCACATACATATATGTATATTTATATACACACATATATATTCTCTGAGCTTTGTGTCTGGCAACTATAAGCAGGCATCTTTTATACGTGCCAAATATGAACTGAATCACTAGAAGAAATCTCAATAACTATAGTTTTTAGAGGTAATATCAAGTTGAACTTGAAGAAGATACCTCCAGAAATAAATGTAAAAAAGTTTGAAGGGATACTGAATTAGAGAGAAGAGGAGTATAAAAGACGAGAGAGTTTTGAGACACTGTAGAGTAAATATTGCAAAGATGATAACTGGGGGTGTTCTCATAGCATTTAGCAGCAGACTGAAAGGGAGAGGAGGTAGAGGGGAGAATTTGCATCAGATATGGAAATGAGACATCCAAATTTATTCATAAGGAACTTCCTTTTATTTATGGAAATAGTAATAGTACATATGGGAGTATTCAGATGGAAACCAATTCTGTTTTGCACATTACAATTTCTCCATTGTGAAATCTGAGATAAAGGCTAGTCTGTGTGTGTGTGTGTGTGTCCATGTGTGTATGCAGGCATACAGACTGTATGCCTGCGTAGTGTTTCCATAAATATTTTTCAATTTTTTTTGAAAATTTTTTTTTTTCAAACTCAAATATGCAAGTTAGGACAGGTGCATCCAAATTTAGAGGCAGAAAGGTGCTCAGATAACTCTTATATTAGTTTATGCGATAACACTACTGACATGCTCCATGTATAACCAAAAAAAAATATAATTAGTTTTATATCTGGAGAACTTAGTTCAAAACTAAACAAACTAAATAAAAATAATTGGTATTTTCATGTGCTACTAGGGATAAAAAACCCTGACATAATTGTCAAAAATATGTTTGATGAAAGATGCCATTTATTTTGATAAATATTCTACACCTTGAAAAATGTTCAAAAAGAGTTAATAATGTTAATAAGTTAAAAATGCACTGTGGATTAATTTTGTTCAAGAATGAACAGAGATACTCCACAAGCAGAATACATCTAACAAGAGGACACAAAAATGCATAGGGCTAATGAATATTCTCACCAGTCCCAGGGAGATATCCAGAGAGTCTTTGCTGACCAGGAAGTCTCTAGTAACCTGGGGAAGTGTTTCCATTGACCCTTGTCAATGAACCCTTGTTCCTTGCATTAAGCATTTTAAATCTAGATTTTTTTTTTTACCAGTCATGGTATACTACCTGATATCCCAAATCTTGACTGAAAATAAACAGAAGTTCTTAAACTATTCCCTAAGGTATGCTATTAAATGTAGGATAAATTTTATCTAGTATGTGGAATACATAAACTATAGAAGTAAAAGTAGTATGATAAAAATGGGACACGAAGTCATCAGAAGACTGAGATTTTGAGGGTTAATTATGATTCACTTTTACTCTGGTATGACCACACATTGGAATAGAGTGAATCTTGTGTAGAAGGGCAAGGAGCTGTTGGGTAAACATAATGAGAAAAAGAGCATGTACATAATGTGGAAGAGTCTAGTTGAAGGCCTGTGGCCAGTGGTGTCCCGCAAGAGTCAGTACTGGGCCCAATGCTGTTTGACTTGCTCATCAATGACTTGGATGAGGGCACCAAGTGCACCCTCAGCAAATTTGCAGATGATACAAAACTAGGTGGAGTGGCCGACAGCCCCCAGGGCTATGCGGCCAGAGGGACCCAGGTAGGTTGGAGAGTTGGACAGAGGAACCTCATGAGGTTCAACAAGGACAAGTGCAGGGTCCTGCACCTGTGGAGGAATAACCCCAGGCACCAGTAGATTAGGCACCTGCTGGAAAGCAGCTCCACAGAGAGGGATTTGGGAGTCCTGGTTGACAACAGGTTAACCATGAGTCAGCTATGTGCCCTCGTGGCCTAGAGGGCCAATGGGATCCTGGCCTGCATCAGGAGGAGTGTCAAGGGAGGGGATCCTGCCCCTCTACTCAGCTCTGGTGAGGCTGCACCTGGAGTATTGGATGCAGTTCTGGGCTTCCCTGGCCAAAAAGGACATTGAGCTTCTAGAGAGGGTCCAGCATAGGGCCACAATGATTAAGGGACTGGAGCATCTATCATATGAGGAAAGAGTAAGTGAGGTGGGCCTGTTTAGTCTGGAGAAGAGAAGACTGAGAGGAGATTTGATTAACATGTTCAAGTACCTGAGGGGTGATTGTAGGGAGTATGGGGCCAGGCTCTTCTCAATCGTGGCCGGTGACAGAACAAGGGGTAATGGGTGCAAGCTGAAACAGAAAGTTTAATCTCCATGTGAGGAAGAACTTCTTTCCTGTGGGAGTGACAGAGCCCTGGCACAGGCTGCCCAGAGAGGCTGTGGAGTCTCCTTCTCTGGAGATCTTCCAAACCCGCC
>JAUBNY010000306.1:252981-263065 GCA_032275445.1 Crypturellus soui | reverse complement strand
TTTCTTTGTAAATTCTTGAGCATGTCAAATATGAAGCAAATAATCGGTTGTTAAATTGTGTGATATTGCTGAATCAATTTAAAATTAGTATATTTTTATTTGTCTTGTAGCAAATACAAAACTTCTGTTCTATAAGAAACAGAGATTCCTATTCATAGGGAAAGAATTAAGGAACCACTCTTTAAACAGGCAACTTTAAAAGCAAGCACTGCTAAAGCAATTCATCCCATAGCTCAACATGTGGAATTGTAAATAGACTGACAAGCAATGAACTTTACAGTATGAAAAAATAAAAAGTCCAAGAAAATGTTTTAATGAAAATCCTATGTAAACAACAGACCTCTGTTCCTTCAATTCCATAGAAGCTATATCTATTTATATCAGAGCTATTTTGCAATCACTGAAACCAAATGGCATTTAGTTAATGAAACTACCACTCCTTCCAAATGAGGATTTATTAATTAGTTGACAATTCTGCAAACAAAGCATTAAAATTTAAATTTCTTCCAATTTGTAAAGTGGACATTCTGTATTATTTCAAAAGTATTTTTATCTCAGAATCCTTACAGGTATTATTCTTTTTCTTCTTAAATACATTTCCCATTATGAAAGCTCATTCTTCTATGAATGTGACATGATTATTCCCAGCCATTTTTCAAACTGAGATATGGACATTTGACTATTATGGTGCTTAGTAGTTTTGTCAGTGTTCTCATCTAGGGATGATATACTTGTTATTTATGGCTGTCTCTTTTCCACATGAAATGTCTTCGAAGATGAGAATCCAACAAACTGAGGGCAGGACTGTTTCAAGGATTGCACTTCTGCACAAAATACTGAAAGGCAACAGGAGACTTGCTTCCTGTTTAATTATTGCAACTAGTTGTGTTTTATAAACATATATAGTCATTGTATATTTGTATTGTGGACTTTTGATGAATGTTTCATAGATGAGGCTGAGGATGAATGTTTCACAGATGGGGCTTGTTCCAGTTTCCTGATTTCTGGTCAGCTGGAGGTCTGGAACTGGAGAATGCAATGGAGGAGTAACTTAAGCTCCTCTGAAGGATGGATCTCTGCAACGTGAGTTTACATTTTTGCACAGAGGTGCATGACTCCAGGTATCAAGTCTCCCATCTCCTTCTATCAGAGCAGCTTCCTGCGTGCCGACAGTGCTCCAATCCCTCCCCATACCGGCTCCTCCACCCGGCACCTCCCGCAGTTCGGGCATCGCCTCCTGCTGCCTCCAGCCCACCCTGCGTGGCCTCCCTCTCCCTGAGGCGCCCCAGCGGCGGCCCCCGGCAGCCTTGGGTTTCCTGGCTGAGTCCTCTGACTGGTTGCAAGGCAGCTGCAAGCAGCTGAGACGGGATGCGACCAGCTGCAACTGGCTGCAACCAACTGTGACTGGCTGCCATTGGATGGACTGGTTGCGACTGGTGCAGGGCAGCTCACAGCATCCTCCCCGTGGCCCCACTTCCACACAGACCGGCAACTTACGGCTGGTGTAGACGGGCGTGGCAGAGTTTATCCAGAGAAACATTGAAAACCACAAGATTTCCACCCAGCTATATTCCATGATGGCATTGGTGAAGATTGTGCTTGAGTTTTTAATGTCGTTTCTATCATTAAACTCTATAGAGGCATTTTAAAGCCAAATTTCATTAATTGCGTAGATTCAAAGCACATCATTATGAACTAATTTACTAGATATAATAAAAAGTAATTTATTTAAAATAATTTTCATCCTGTCATTCTCTTTTAAGCAGACTAAAAGTATCCAAGTGCGTATACGCTGATGAGATGTACAATATTTCACTTCTGACACAGGCAATGATCTTTTATCTCCAGTAAGTAATATGATTTTCCTTCTATATTTTAATACACAGTATTATTTAACTTTACACTCCAGGTAATTCATTTTCATGGGCATGTTTGATTCAAATGAATTCATATAGTTGATTTACCCTTAGATAAATTCTTTATTTTTAACAGCAGGGAACATCTAATCTATGCTTCAGTAATCTAAAAAAACAGCTTGAAATGTGATAATCGTCTAACAAAGAGTTTGGGGCCAACATATATTCATCAAGGAGTTTAGGGCTATGTGTTTTTATTATTACTAGTTAAACTAAGTTTTGTGTGTGTGTGTGTGTGTATTTTGTGGAGGTTTTTTTTTTTTTGGTTGGTTTGTTTTTTAACCCATCAACTTCTTTATTCGGTACCGGAGGATTTATCTAACCCTTTCTATCATACTTTCATTAACCTTTCAGAAAAATTAAAAGTAAATGATTGTCTCTGTCCTGCAAAACTCTCTCTTACCTTAATTTTCTCATTTTTCTCCCCAAATTGGACAACATCACAAAGAGATAATGTTAATTATTTGTAAAAACAAGTGTAAGAATTGGAATGGAAGGTGACACACCTTCACCTGGCACATATTTAGTAGACTATTTAGCAAAGGCTGAAATTAGGAAATTGGTGGAGAGGGGGCGTCGTTTGTTGTTTATTTTGTATTTCTGATACCAACATGGAAAGGTCAGTCTTTATGTTACTCTCACAAAACAAAATCTTCACTGTGAAGTGAAAACCAGGTTATAGTAGTATGTGCTCAGGAGCTATTTTAAAGCTTGACACCTTTTGTCTAGAAAAATGTGTTGTATTCATAGAGATTTTGTACTTCTGTATATCTCATCCTGAAATGCGAGAAGAGATCAGACAAGTCATTACTTTGCACAGATTAGTCTGTGCATTTGATGCTTGGAAGTGAATATAAGAGAAGGAAAACCTTTCATTTCAATCATAGTTATGTGAATGTTATATCAATAACCAAAGGTTTTCTTAAAAACTATTTCCAATATTTTGTAAATTTAGTCTAAAAATATCTGTCTACTTTCATTTCTAATAGTACACAAATGGACATTTTCAGAAGTTGAATACAATTGGATTTCATGTGCGATAATTTAGACATAACTGCACGTCTATCACCATAATCATTATTCATGTTACTCTTTTTAAGTTAAGTTAAACACTGAAAGTATTGTTCTTCCGTCATTTTCTGAAAATCCTGTCCTTTTTTCTCCTTCCTTAATTATAAAACTTTGACTTTTTATTGTTTCCCTTTTCAGTTTTGTTTTTGTTTTTCATTCATTGACATTGAGAAACACCATTGTTTGTGCAAAGGTGTTTTTATTTATTAAAATTACAGGATTAAAACTGGGTTAAATATTTTGCAGTGGAATTATAAGGAAACACCATAATATTTTTGCATAAGTATGAGTAATTTATAATTTAATTTGCATAATAATTTGTGCAATATGTATAATTTATGTAAATATGAGTAAATTACATAAAGATTTTACTATCAATAGACTAATTTATTATTCAAAACAATTGTGAAACTAGTAAATGATTTGTCTATCTTTAAGAAACAGAATTCATATCATTTTTCTCCTATTGACTAGTACATACATCTGTTCAAGTCACATGCACATTAGAAAAACATGCATTATAGACTGGAAATATTTTTAATCTTAAATACTACCTATATTTCATGATGAAACGGCATTTTTCCCTCTCTTTCCATATACTATTTCAAAAATACTCAAAAATGCTTTTACTGATTTTTGTGTTGTTTAGATAACAGGCATGAAAGAAAAGCAAATTAAAAAGGTCAGATGTATGAATTGTGGCCTCTAGACATATTTAGCAGACTAATGAAATTACAAACCCTGAGCCTGTGTGAGAATTAGGTTTTCCCTTATAGTACAATATCTACAATGGTAATGCATATAAAATGTTATCTATTACCAAAAAAGAAAAAAAAAACACTATTTTTTCTTTTTTCTTTTTTTTTCCCACATATAAATATATGACTGAAAAGACTAAATTAAGAATTTGCTGCTGGACTGCTTTGGATAAACTCTTTAGCATCAACACAAAATAATTTTAATTAATTAATTAATTAAGATAAATAACTGGCTTGTTTCACACAGTGTGTGATGTTGGGGATCCATAACAAAGTTCAATTAAAAAAAAAGTTATTTTGTAAATTTATATACTCTAAAATTAAAATATAAATATATAAAATGCAAATATTTTTCTTATTTTTATAGATCCCTCTTCCAGTCAAAAATTTATTTATACATAAACAAAGCCAATAATGGAGCTAAGAATCCCATAAAAGAATGCATCTACTTCAAGCCACATCAAGGAACTTTGTGTTTCTTTGTCCCAGTCCTGCCCAGGATACTAAATGGGTGATAAGTACATGCATCTGAGCAATTTCTTGTCATCAGGTCCTCCCTGGCCCCTTTCACTAGTGGAGCCCAGGACCTTCTTCTGAAAATAAGTCTGTATAATTTAGGTAGGTAGGCATATTACTCTGACTTAGAAATATGCACATTTTGAGTACTGAATCTAGATCTTAAGAGGCTAAGCTTAATGTTAAATCTGTCTTTTTGTCCATAGAAGTAGCCACACTTGCTTAGCTCCAACTTCCTTTCTTGTTTTAAAAAATAATAATAGAAAGTAAATGGAGATTCAAGGGCTGCTACCACTCGGTCCTCTGAGAAGGAGATAATGCAGAGAAAGGTTATTACTCAGCCCCATTCTAAAGGGCTGTTAAAGCTATGTTTGCAATAACAACATCTAGACAGCTGTCTTATGAGAGTGAGGCATCACAGAAACTGACTTATTCGTGGCCCCTAAGAGAGGGCTGGTAACCAGAATGGCTGCCTTTGCAAGGGCAACAGTGAACTATGTTGGGTATAGCTGTGGAGCAGCTCCCTCACTGGAACAGTGTTACAGGACAGCCAGGGAGAAAGTCAGTTAAGGCTGGAAGTATTGACCGTATTGGGTCAATCGCTGTCAGAGTATGAAGGAATAAGTTACAACGTAGTACATAACCACAGTCCCTTTGGATTTGAATCTCCCAAGACCTTGCATGTCAGCATCTCTCCCGAGCTGAATTTACCCCTCATGACATGCAGGCTTTCCACAAGGCTTGTTCAATATTAGTTTTCTTCCTAACTTTCAGCAACACACACATGCCAAGAAATGGATACTCATGTAGATCATTGCACTGTCTTTCTTCTGGTATCTAATTTAAGTTCCAGGGCATAGAAAACCTAGACTTATGCTAGTCAAGAATCCAGTTCATTCAAATTACAAGTTTAAAATGATCTCTACCCAGTTTTGCAACATAGGCAAATCAAAAGTGTTCTCCTTTTGCTATACTAGCACAAATGCTTTCCTGAGATACAGAAAGAAGAATAGTTTGCATAATTGTCTTTTTGGTTCACTGAGTGAATGAAAAATTATTCAGTTCAGGTCAACCCAGAGAGAGAAAGGTATCGCATTATTGATGCAAAACAATATAATAAAGAAAAAAAATGCAATGATTTGGGATAAATTAAAAAGTCTACAAAGGTATTTTAGTCAGCAAATCCTCCATTCTTTTGATGGTTTCTTTTCCTTTTTTTTTCTCTCATTTTTGATTAAAAATATTACTTTTTTTTTTTTTCATGGATGATTGGCGTGTGTGTTATACAGCCATTCAGCTTGAAGAATCTAAAAGATTTCAATCTGACTTTTACAAAACCTACTCCACAAATATATATATTGCATTGTCACACTGTTCAGCCTTTCCATCATTAATTGGCTGACTTCTTTAGGAAACCTAAACAGAAATGGCTCTTGAGGAAAGATTGTGTTGCAGTAAAGAAGGAGGTCAACAGAAAAAGAAATGACAGACTATGAACTCGAGGTAACCTTGATATCATTTGTATGCCTGCTTTCTCAAGTACACCACATTGTAGCAGCCAAATGAAACACAGTTTTTCAAAGCAATGCCAGCTGTAAGGAAGACTTTTAAAGGCAGTCTAAGTTTCTATGTACACATCTCAAAACATTGTAGCCTCTAAGCTTTTCACGGGCATTGCAGAATATTTGCTTTCAATAAAGATGCTTTAGAGCATAGTGAAGTATTTCCATTCCTGTATTGCAGATGTTACTAAGAGAGAGAAAACTGAACGAAGAAATAAAATTTAAATCAAGCAAATAAACAAACCAACCATTTACTTAAGGTAGGACTTAAAGTTGCAGAATCTGGACACAGAGTCCAGATGAATGACTTGAAAATGCCTTCACAGCTACCTTGCAGCACAGGAATTTCTGAACTCCGGAGGTTTTGCCTTAAGATTCTCCAAATACTCAAAAGTTTTGCTTCTGAGTTAAATAAAATGTATCAAACCTAAAGTTCTTACACACTAGCACAGACAGCATCAAAAATGCATAGGAGTCCGTGATTAGAAATTGAAGGATTTCAACCTGTTTATTCAGCCAAATAAATTCTAGTAATCTTGGCAGGCACATCCATCATCCTACATGAGTATCCTGCACTATCGGGCTACAAATGGTGTGAATAGGATCTTTCTGTGCTACAGTTCCAGTTCTAGTGAAGTATACTCCTTCCTGGGCCAGTCACCATCTAGCTGTGTTAGTATATGCTATGCCCAGCCTGCTAAGCTCTATTGCTTTTGTTGTTTTCCACTACAGAGCTTCCAAATCACATTCAGCTTCCAAATCACACCCAACTTTTATCCAGCCATCCCTGAGCAAGCACTAATATTTTCACCACAGCCACTATAATGCTTTTAAAAGTGCCAGTTGTAGGGCACATTCTTAGTGTCAAAGGACCTTAAATTCAATATAACAAAGATACAAAGCTATTTGCAGTGATTACTTTCCCAGAGATTTTTCTTGGAGACAGTAGATGCAAATCCAAAACCACTCAAAATTTCTTCAGGCTTACATTTGGTACGCATTCAGTATGTTGTGCAAAATTTTTAGCCATTATACTATAGCAAAAGATTGTGCCACACTTTTTATTCCAGAAAAAATTAGAATAAACTGAAAGCTTTGTTAAGCCCACTGAAAAGAAAATGTACAACTATTTTTCAAATTTATCCCTAAGTGATATCTCTTGCAAGACAAAAGAAGTAGCTGACTTCCTATCTACCAAGAAGCCAGAAGCCCAGGTCAGATCTCAATGCAAGTTTGTCTTTCCCTTGCACAGCTGATCAGTTCTCCTGCTACTATTTAGTCCAAGCATTGTCCAAGCATGTTCACCTTTACAATTCTGGAACTGACATCATATTGCAACTTTGTTACTCTGCAGTGTAGTTTTATCTTTGTTATTCTGTTTCTAGTTTTTATTTTCACAGAATTTTTAGTATTACTTTCCGGTTTGACTCCAACATTTTGACAATATTTATTTCCTCTGAGGATTTCTTAATGGTTTCAATATAGTAAGAAAAAAACAAACAAACAAAAAAAACCTATGTTATTGCACCCTTATTCTTTCAGTCTGCACCATATAACTTTTGTCCTTCAACAAAAAACAATTCTACATAGAGTTAAAATATATAACTTCACAAAATTCCTAAGCTTTTCTTGAAAATAACCACAGATCCCTTAGGGAAAAGAATGAAAAACCAATCAGAATTCCTTTATAGAACTGAACTGCCCAAAATAGTTTTATTTACAATAAGCACTAGAAAAACATTGTTTTTGTTGTTGTTGTTGTTGTTGTTTTGTTTTGCTTTAAATTAAGGTCATTAAAACACAGAGCAGAGCAAGTTACCTGTGTAGACATAGTGAGCTCTGCAATGGTTCCTCTCATTGGCCCCACTGCTTTGAGGGCTCCATTTTACTAAGTCTTAGATACGGAGAAATGAAAGGGATGGATGAACTCACATTTGGGATCTACTGGGGAAATGTATTTACTGCCCCTTTCATTGATCCATTTGTGGAAAGAAGTATTACTTTTTATCTATACATTATGACTACTGTTACTAATGTCTGAAACTGTTGCAGCCTTAAAAAATGCACAGTTCATTCTGCAGATGGTGATAGCTCCACTAACACTTCTATTGTTAGTTTGAAAGTCAAGTGATGATATGTGTAGGTGTATGTGTGGGAGTAGTGCAAAGAATTACAAGGATTTTCTCCCACACTAACAATCCACATGGAAAAGAGGGCCTTATGAAACAATGTTCTGTTCCTCTGGTATTTTTAATCGGTCTGATATTTTGTTAGAATAGCATTTTACTGCACAGCTTGTCATCTTCCTATTGACCAAGTATCATTTAAAATTAAAAAAAAAAAGTTATCTTTGTTTGTTTTATTTGCTTTTACATTTTGATATACTCTTTTAATTTTTTTTTACACTTATCAAAATTGAAAAAAAATCTTAAAATTAATGATCTATTCTAATATTCATATAATTTGCTCTTTTATCCTCTCCTCTTCCTGCCTTTAATATATGACTTTTGGATCTGCTGGTATCTGGAAGTTCCTTAAAAGACCATGCCTGTCAGTTTTGTAATCTTGATAATTTTAGTGGTGGCTGCAAAACAGGAAATGTATCTAAATTTAATGTAAACACATCCTGCTTAGTGCAGTCACCTGAGGATAAGACAGGAGACCTAGCAATGCAGATAAATGCTTCAGTACAAAACTGTTATTCTATTGACTTATGTGATTTATTCAGAACATTATAATGTTCTGATTTTCAATGGTTCTGGTTATGTACCCCAAATCCTTGCTCACTTTCAATTAGGACAATCTCAGCTTGGTCAGTTTTCTATTTTTTCGCCCTAGTAAGGCTTGAATTCCTTCTCCATCATTCATGGTTTTTCTTTGTTTGTTTACAGTTTTTATATATGTAAATATATATGTTTGAATATACACATGTATTTTCCGATACACACACATGCATTGGTGCACACCCATAGGCAAACACATGCATGCACACACATATATTTATTAATTAAGACGCTTGGTTTTTGTCTTGCCTTCTGATAGTAATAGGCTTAAGTGAAGGGACAAATTGACTCCATTTCCTTCAAACCTTCATTCATTCTCCTCCCTTTCATCATTTTTTCTTGTATTTGTGTCCAGTCCAATCATATGCTTATTCATGTATTATGAATACTGAGAAACCAAAGAGACAGTCTGGAGTGATCTGCCTTATTTTACCTACTTGTTTTTGATGGCAATTGTAGTTATATACACTGTGGAATGTCCTACATAAATAAATAAATAAATGGTAAGTTTTTGTGATTAAAAGAAATGATTCAGCCATAGTCACACACATGTAACTGTGCATTTTAATTTAGTTTGAAGTTTTGCTTTAGTTTAGTTTAGCCACATCTAGTTTTTGTTTGAAAGGTTTAGTCCAAATCTTTTCAAAATGAACATGCTCATGCCCATACTGTGAAACCTCTGGTTTACTGTTTTCAACAGAATTGGTATTTCTGTTACCAAACTATTTTTTTTAATGTTGTCTTTAACCTAAAACTCCATAAATGCAGGCAATTAGTCTATTGTCTTTTACCTCAACTGCCCCTTACCATCAGAGTGGGGAATCCCTCCTGAGCTATACATTAATTGGCAAAACAAAATCTAGTACCCAGTATTAAAAAATACCTCTGAATGATTCACTCCTTATTTCAGGTACATTTTTTGGTGGATTGACTCAGTCAGATCTTTGTTACCGCTAGTTGGCATTTTGACCAAGATCTTTCATAAGAGAATTATTTCATCTATTTTTATATACTTTTTAAATCTCACCCACTTGTCTCACCCACTAGTAACTTAAAGTACTTATATTTTTATAATTAATTGTATAATAAAATGTATCTGAAAGTTTTCTATAGATTTTCCAAGTAACCTAAAAGAAAAAGAAAATATTCATTTCATTCATCTAACTTTAAATGTTATCTTTTGCATTTGGTTTTGCGGTCGTGTTTTTTATTTACAGAAGACAAGTCAGTTGTGTTCCTGTTGGACTGAAACCTGAAATTAGTGTGGTTTTAGGAGGAATATTGAGTGGGTGGACAGGACAGAGCACATCTTAGCTAGCATGTTTATAACATGTTCACAAGAATTTTGTATGGAGGATGGATGGAGACAATTTGAAATGTGGTTAAACCTGATTATAAAAAGAGAAGCTTATATATGTATTTATATAACTATTCCATAGTAATTAAAAGATAGAGTAGGAAATTCAGTAAAAGTATAT
>JAUBNY010000306.1:221560-235224 GCA_032275445.1 Crypturellus soui | reverse complement strand
TTTTGGTAACTGAATTTCAACCTACTTGTCTCAGTTCTATACATGCACCCACACTGATTGCCTTTCTGTCTTACTGATGCTGTCCTTTTCAATAACACCATGGAACAATTTTTGAATGAACAGCTTGATGGAGAAGATCCTTCACCACATGTATATAAAAAAAAATTTGCTTGTTTATTCATTATATTTTCTTTCTTCCTGCTATCGAGGTGTTTTCTTTTGTCTTTCTTTGCCCCAAACCCATAAAAAATGGAATTCAGAGTGATTATATTAGCATTTCCTGTAGGCAGATACTTATTTTTCTCAGGAGTTACATATCATGGAAAAAAAGTGCAGGATTTTTTTTTTCCTAATTTTCAGAATAAGTAGATAAATAAAGTGTGTATGATGTGTAAACACCCTTCAAGAGTTCTTATAGCTCTTGGATCCTGACAGAACCCCCTGCACACTCATGCTTATGTATTTATTCTGTTTTCTAAACAAAACAGATCTACTTAATTTTTTCCAAGATGTTGAAGTCTCTCTGCTCTGTACTTAATGACGCAGTCCCTAGCAGCGCTATTGTAGATTACCTATTATGCACAACCTGCAGTCTGAAGATAGAAGCATGAGCAGTTTTTTTGGACCTATCTAGGCTATTTTTGACACATTAAATATTCAGCTCTCATTAGTTCATAGCCGCAATCATTTTAACT
The DNA here is from genome assembly GCA_032275445.1 of Crypturellus soui. Taxonomy (NCBI): domain Eukaryota; kingdom Metazoa; phylum Chordata; class Aves; order Tinamiformes; family Tinamidae; genus Crypturellus; species Crypturellus soui. The sequence continues at coordinate 234,529 of JAUBNY010000306.1, read as the reverse complement.
AAATAACTAATGTCAGTTAGCAGCTGGGATGGATAAGAAATGCAGACATATTTAAGGGACAGCTTTAAATAACTAAAACATAAGGGAAAGTATAAGAGAAAATATCATTTTATATATTGCGTATTTTGTGTAAATAATAATATAACACATATCTAGTATAATTTTAGAAATAAGATGTAAAGATTCCTGTGTGGACCCTTCCTGGAGGAAATAGATGAGGAAGACTTTTTGAGGGCGAGTTTGTGAGGGGACAATCCAGGATGCAGAAAATTCTGTGACTAGTTCCAGTTCTGTAGGATTAAGGAAAATTGAAGTCTTGGCTCCATGACAGTTGCTGAACAGAAGGGTTTTGTACTTAGCATTAAATGACAGCATTCCAATGCTTTTGAAAAATATTTTTCCCTTTAACTATTTAAGAGTTAAACAAATGAACACAAATCCAAACAGTAACCAAAATAAAATATTGACTTAGCTTCAGCTCTCTCCAGTCAGAAGAAAAATTAATCTTGGTATGTTCAAACCCTTGGAGCTGCATTGCAGATATGTAGACACATCCTGCACAAAATGCAGAAAAAATAAAACGCAGCTCTGCACCAGTGAGAGTTGCTGGGGCCCTTCTTGTTTATTCTGCCAAAACTACACTAGGACCAGTGAGGAGAGGACACAGCAGAACACGGGCTGCTGTACAGTCTGTGGTGTGCATGTACACATTTCAAAAAGTCTGTAAAAATTTAAAAGAACTCTCCAGAGACTTTTTGCACTCTATATGTATGTACGGATATGTGTCTCTGCGTGTATAGAAAGTATTTATGAGCAGTCTTCTCATCTCAGAGTTTTTACAGTCTAAACAAGGTAAACAAAGGTAGAGAGTAGGGAATATTGCTAAGATATGTACTTGGCAGGAACTTAAGATTTGAGCATAATTAAAAGAAATATGTCCAGGACCCATGAAAAAAGCTAAGATGTAGCACAGGCCAAATAGCTGTTTCCAAATCCCTGTCTAAAACTTTGCTTTCCCACTGATGGGAGAAAATAGTCTCCCTCATCTTTTTTTTCCCCCTCATTAGTCTTTTGACCCCATTATCTTTGCTAAAACAAGCCTCTTGATTTGTTACTTTTGTTTATTCAGCTTAGCTTGTGTTCGAGGAAAATTAATTTCTAGAAAGACTCCAAGTATTAAACCACACCACACTGCTTAAGTTTCAGAACCAATTCTGAATGATATATTCAAAGCAAGAAAAAAAACCTGCAACCAAAAATATTTTTTCAGTCATGCTATTTTCACTTAGTTGTGAGTAGCATTTACACATTGTTAATGTAGATGATTACATTAAGTATAAACAAGATGTTTTTGAAAAGCATAAATTGATCTTCTGAGCAACATATGCTACTAAACTTCTTTTGCTGACCATCACTATCAACATTTCCACTTACACTCTCCTCAGGGAAGAAATAACAGAAAGCCAGATGTTATTGTGCCATAAAGGTTTGCCAATAATTTTGCTGATGTAGTAGACTCTAATAGTCATAACTGCAATTTAGCTTACAGATTTATGATAGACAATGAAACATTTTCAAAACGGCATGCGCATGAGTGTGAGTGAATTGATTCATTAGACATTCCAACCTGGAGGTTAGCAGATTTCAATTTTAAACTATGTTTTAATACAGGTATCCCAGAAAAAAATATTTTTTTACCACACAGATCAGTAATTATTTATTCATTGATCTAGATCATTAACATTTCAGCTGTGGTGTACTCTGTTTTGTGATCATCATGGATATCAGTTATTTATATATCATGGATATCAGCTCCTACAAAGCTGAAGCAGCTCAGCAATTTTCTATTTTTCATATTTAAAACCATTTAGGTAAAGTTCTCTTGCAAGACATTGACTAGCTATTTTGATGCTGGAGACATTCTGGTTTTGTACTCAGAGAATAAGTGGATTCTATGTACTGCTTAACATCTCTAAGAAATTAGCAGAAGATATTGTTCCTCTGTACTATATCCTACCTACGTTTAAATAAATTCTTCTTAAAATAAAACTAGAATGGATTTTACTTTCTGAGATGGGTAGGTATTCAATCATTGTTGTACTTTTATTTTAAATACCATTTTCTACACATCTCCTTAAGAATATATGCTAAGAAAGCAAATAAATTCTATTTTATTAAGGGTTCCAAACCCAATGGCTCTTGAAATTATATGGCACACAAATAGTCAGTTCTAAAGGAAAACCTTTCTCTGAATGTTTTATTGTCTTCTTCTCCATATTGCTCAAAAAAATGTGTGAATGTTCATTTCAGCAAAGGATCTTCATGACCTCTCTTCTTGAATATGTGTTTTTTTCATCTCAAACCTAGAGGAACTGATCTTTTCTCTTGCAAAGAAGAAAATAGGACAACTCCTTCTTTTTAAGCTTCCATCTCCTTTAAGACTTGACATATATGATTAGCTTTATAAAGTGTATAGGTTTCTTGATAGATATTGTGATGTTTACCTAACAGCAATAGCGGATCAGTCTTAAAAAGACTGATTCCTCATAAGGCAAACTATGTCATTGGTCAAAGGTACTCCAATTAAATAAAACACTTAAATAAGAGTTCTATAAACATTAATTCTCACATATTCTTTGTATTTTTTATCTCTATATCACGAACAATTCTTTACATAAAATTGCAAAGTGGAACATAATGGCTTCAATGCACAAAAAAGCACAAGATGCTTCTTTTGATAAAGTGGTCTATATAACATAGGAGCTAACTCATGCATAATAGCTCTTTTTCTAATAGCCATTTATAATATATCCTGAGAGCAACTTCAAATGTTGGTGTTTTTCAAAGACAATTTACAGAATTGTAAGTTTAGTGCAATGTTTATATAGCAAAATGCCTGCAGTTTAAATTTTAGCCTTACAAAATCCCAAACTATGATCATCAAATTTCCCAAACCCAATTCATTAAAAAATTTTAAAAAAGACAACATCTAGGGTACTTTGAGACCAGTGGGAAAGTCCACATTAGCAAGAACGAAAGAGAATCAGGTTAGGGAATAGTAAAAAGTATATATGGGATTCATTCATGAGTTCTGATGGAACTCTGAGGCCATTCTTGTCCATCCTTAAAAAATCAAGAAGATGAGGAAGTTGCCTGATGACTGGAAGAAAGTCTGCTTCTGCCTTCAAAAAGGGTGAGAAAGAGACCCACGGAACTACAGACCCATCTGTCTCACTTTGACCCCTGGGAAGTGATGGAACAAATGCTCCTGGAAACCATTTCCAGACATATAAGGTCAAGAAGGTACTTCAGAGTGTTTAGCATAGATTTATGAAGAAGAGATTGTGTTTAACAAACCCAAATTTCAGCAAAGTGAAATGTCCTGTGCCTGGGGAGTAATAACTCTAGGCAGGCATCTGAACACTGGAAAGTAACTTTGCAAAGAAGAATCTTGTGGATCCTGGTACAAGGCAAGTTTCCAATGAGCCTACAACCTGCCCTTGCCGCAAAGAAAACCAACAGCATCCTGGACTACATTAGATAGAACATTACCACCTGATCAAGGGACGTGATCCTCCCCGTCTACAAGCACACATCTGGGACACATCTGGATAGCTGGGTCTGGATTCTGGAGTCTGGATTCCCCTGTAAAAGAGACACATACCCATCTTGGAGCGAGTCCAGTTAAGGACCAAAAAGATGATTAAGGACTTGGAGCATCTGTTGTATGAGAAGACACTGAGAGCTGAGATTCCCAGCCTCAAGAAGACAAGGCTTTGGCAGAACCTTAACAATATGTATAAATACCTGGGATTGGGTGATAGGGTAGGGAGGTAGTAAAGAATAAGGAGATAGCCCTGGAACAGACTGCCCATAAATTGTAGATTCAAAAACCATCTGGACCTGGTCCTGAGGAACCTGCTCTAGGTGACCCCACTTTGAGCAGAGGGTTTGGACCCAATGATCTCCAGAAATGCCTTCCAACCTCAATCATTCTGTGGTTCTATTCTATGACATTTAGTTATTCCCGTTAATTTTTCTTTATTCAAGAAAATAGGTTTAAAAATTATATTTAGAAATCATTATTAAATTCTAAATATGCCAAATGAAATTTGTTTCAATGCAGCATTTTACACCTTTTCCACGATTTTTGTAAACTCACTATGCATTTAAAAAATAGGAAATATCTACATGGTTGTCATTATTCAGCAATGTAAAGCAATACAGGAAAACCTTATGTAACAAAAATATGTATCCCTTTCCATTGCCCTACAGTGCTGTGACTCCTTTTTTCTCATTAGAGATTGGATGTACATGCTTCATATAGGTCTGTAGTTCAGTTACACAGTTAACTAATCACCTAAATCTTCCATAATATCTTATTGAAAGTCAGAGACAGGGGCAAACACAGCGGCAATATGCCCTGCCATCTGTCTCTTACCAAAGATTGACCATGTTAGAATAGATACTTAAATGAAGTGAGATGAAATTAATTGTTCCTTCTGATCATAGGGAAGATACAAGAAGCATATGATTTTTGAAGTAATTACTGAAAATAATACTGCCCACCAGTTTTCATTAATGAAGATCTGCCAGTAAGTTGAAGGATAACATACAGAGGGCAGTCAATCTCTCTTCAAATTAAAAGGCAATTATAAAAGCTTTGGTCTAGGCTTTGAATCCAACTGAGATAAGAAGCATGTGACTAGAAATCAGAGAACTGCAGGGCAAATAGCAGATGCAAAAGATACCTATCTTTATAGATTGTGGTCCATCCTCAGATTAAGGTAGACTGACACATAACCTGTGAAATTACACAATATTGCTGATGGAAGACCAAAAGTAAAATCATTTCAAGGAAGCATTTAAAAGATTTCAGCAAAGATCATACCAAAAAAAATTTTTAAATTCCAAAGCTCCTTATCACTATTATGTAACTAAATCAAATTTTCTCTCTTGAACAACTCACTTTAAAGACATTATTGAATGCTTATCTAGAATGAGTTATTTTGTCTTAATCTGCTATTCTCTATTGGAACATCTTTAAGGAAAGTGGAATACAACAGTTCTTTTGTGACAAACAGAATTTACTTGTGAATTAAACTAAATTACAAACTTTTAGAGGTTATTGTGTCTTCATAAGTAAATAAATAAATGAATGTCCTTAAGCATGAACTGACTTTTCTTTTAATATAATGTTATTTTCTCCTTTAGTTAAAGTTTTAGTTATATTGCAAAAAAATGAAAATTTGCAACCAAAAATTCTCATAGATTAACAAAGAATAAAGTTGAACCCATTTTTGTTTGTTTGTTTCTCTGTCTTTTTTGGTGTTAAAATGATCACTTGTTTGTTATTTCTCCTTCTGCAGAGGTTTCCTAAAATACTGCAACTAACAAAAGTGGGTCCCACCGCACTGAAACTCCCTCTGTAGGATGTGTGTGTGTGCTGTAAGTCAAAAAGGACATCGCTACAGCACCTCTGTGTGTATTTTCATTTAGCAAACTGGTTCCTTGTTTCCTCTAAATGGATGGGAACTATTATAAAACTGGATTGAGGAATCATAAACTCAAGCTACACTTAGCAGACATTGCATGCAATTTTGCATTTGGACTGTCATCTCAATATATGCAGCCCTGGAGAAATGTTCATGCGAGAAGCAGTCCTGGAACACTGAAAATGTCACCTGTCCTGAGGGAAAAGATTACCAGTTTTGCAGACACTGGAATCTATTTTTTAAAGGGAGAACGTACCAGATTAAATAAGTAGAGAAGGAATATGATAGTGTAAACTCAGGAAAATGTGGTGCAAGTATATTGTAATTGCCAAAATCCTTGTCAATCTTTTGAGAAATTGCTTCATATGACCAAGATAGATGAATGCAGTGTTTTCACTCACTGCTGTGACAATGAAAATGCAGATATCTGCAAAATGTATTCTTAAAACTGTACTTTTATGGATTGTTGGATATTTTGCATACTTTTCATTAAAGGTGCTCCTTATAATTTTGCTTATTCACATGTCATATTGTGCAATATTTCACTAATGTCTATAAAAAGATGTCATGGCAATAGGTGTCATCATCACTTACTTATCAACATTTAGTGTTTGCTTTGGCCTACTCAGTGACTTCCATGATTTGGAAATGTAAAGACTTCATTTGTAGTGTCCAAAGGTAGATACCAATAAGAAGAAGGTAAAAGGAGAATTGCTCCTCCTATCTTATGCAGTATGCAAAGAGCAAAGGAAGATGATAGAAATATCTCTCTGAGTTATGTAGAAGTAGAAATTTGGGAATAATAATTTAAAATCTATTTCATTCCAGTTTAACATGAGATCACTGTCTTGACTTCCTTCACAGTCAATGAAGGAGAAATTAATCTGTCTACAAACATGGTGCAAGATGACTAAGTAGAAAAGTAGATGAATCAGTCCTTATAAGTCCCCATGGAAAGTAAAATGAGTCAAATTAGTAGCTTTCATATAGATGTCCTCATCTAGATAGATGAATTCCACCCACCCAATTTTTTGACAAGTTATATGTCTTCCCTGCACCTGACTAGCCTAGGATGTTATCTTTGTTCCTTTTTCGAGACTTGTCAAGACTTGACTAAAACTAGTCATCTAGTTGGCATTCTAGGTGGAATAATTAGCTTTTTGAAAGTATGAATGATCCATATTTGTTTTATAACCTATTGGAGTCAAAATTTAGTTATTTCTTTTTATATATTTGTCATTATTAACAAAAGATAAAATGGACAATAACACAGGTACATGAAAATCTTTACCTAAGTTCTAAAAAAATGAAGGAATAAACAGGTTAACAGGGTGAGTGGTCTGTAGCACAAAGTAATCCACATACTCTCTGCATTTTATATATTTATTCAAGCACACTAGATGCAAGTACTTCTTTTTACATAGTAGAGGAAAAGGATATAAGGCACTTTTCAAGGTAAGAGATAAATTAGAGTATTCACATACACCAGAATTAGAATAAGTATAGGAATATTAGTAACCCAGGGTCAATTGATTCATTGTTTTATCAGAGGGAAAGAGAAGAAAGCATTTGTACTGAAAAAAATTAAAATGTCTATACAGTTGATAAAATTGATAGTGAGATGGATTGTTATTAAAGTGATTCCTTTTAGTCCAATGACATCTTATAAGGTGTTAAATAGTTTAGAGCTCCTTTCTGAGAACAGCCTGATATAAAATATTCAACATCCCTCCACTTCATGCCAAAAATATTCCACTAAAATTAGAGTTAGACATCTTTAGAATAATTGGCAATATCAGCTTTGCAGAGGAAAGCAAAAGGGCTGGGAGATTTAATAATACCTTCATTGATCTTTGCATATGAGTGTAATCCTCTTTGGAAATGAGGTTGTTAATGCAGGAATGAGCCTTCCTTTTTTTTCTGCATGTGCACAGATTAACGATCAAATGCTTCTTCACAAAGTATTTCTTGTAAAAGGAAAGCCTATGCACTGTATGAGAGAGAGCTAAGGAGAAGTTGATATCTGGTTAAAAAAGTCAGGTATATCCTATTCAGATGAACTTGCTTATATTCCATATATCTTCTAGAAATATCTATTTCTGGTTTTGATTTCATTTTACAGTTTCACAAGTAAGATAACCTTGAAGAAACTGGAAATGCAGAAAAGACTGAGAACTTTATTTCTGGACAAATGGCTCTGGAAAAACAAATGGAATTATGCCTTCATTTAAAATGAAAAAAAAAAGAAAAAAAAAGGTAGGGATTCTTTGGTATGTATTCATTCCTTTAATGAACATATTGACAATTCCTTCATGAATTCTTGAAATTGCATTGCAGGGGTGTTACGGTTTGAATGGGCAGAGGGGGTGAAATTCGATAAGAGATCAATTCCATTGCATTCCAGACAATCCTCAAAGGTTAGAGGGACTGAGGGCAGTTGGACTCATCGCTTAATAAGGATAGCAAATACTGTGGTAGCTACAAGCCTGACTCTGGCAGATTCATTAATAATCTGTCATCTGTTTCATCTGATCACATTCAAAACGAGTAGTCAAGTTCGCGAATAGCAAAATTTATTCAAACGCAACATTTAGAGAACAGGTTTCAGATGTCAGTATAGGAAAGGCTCTACTGTACTGTGGGGTTCTTAGCTAGTGCCTAGTGTACAAATGCGCAATCATCACTCACCCAGAAGATGGGAGAGGGCTCTATGTCTTGAGGAGTCTCCTCAGGCAGTGCCCTGACCCAAGGGGAGGAAAGGGGTTCAGCCTCTCAGCTGATACAGAAGTTAAAATGGAGTCTTCCCTCTCTCCTCCTCCTTCCTTAGTTCCTCCTCCTCCTTTCCCCATTCTTTCTTCCTCCATTCTTACCACCCCAGTCTTCCTACTATAACCCTCCTTAGTTCACCCTTTATATATTTTCTTTTACATTTAGGTAGAGCTTGAGTCATAGTCATACTTGCTTTCGCTGTTGATTGGTTTAAAAAGTCTCCTGAGTTAATCGAAAATCTAGACAGCATGCTCAGTGAGGAGTGGTCATTCCTTGCAAGTGGGTAACTCCTGGGATGGGGTTGGTGTTATAATGAGATTAAAATGAGGAGAAGTTTGAGCAAAGTCCATCAGAAGGGACTCATCTGTCACCATTGTTGGCCTAGCAGCAGACATCTTATTGTATCATGTGGCTTATCAGCTGCATGGTATGATCAGGTTGCCACTCTGCAGGGAGTAGAACAGAGTTTGTCTGTGGTGTCTTCACTCTGCTCCACCCTCCCTTCACTCATCAGCTGCACAGTACCATCAGATTATCCCCTCTGCGGGGAAGCCAACAAAGATTGGCCATGCTGTCTTCATTCTGCTCCACTCTTCATTTACTCTTATTACATGCTAGGAAGGTAGATTGGGTGGCCAAGGGAATCATGGAGAATAGATTCCATACATATCAACCATCCTGGAAATGGTAACTGTCTCTCACCTCAAGCAAGCTTCTGTACTGCCATAACTTCTGGTAGGCCCTAGTTTTTCTCTAAGTTCCCATTTTTAGATGGCATAAAGCCAAATGAAGACTTGGCTGGGTTAAAAAATTAGAAAATTGTAGATTATAAAATTGGAAAAGCAAAGGATAAAGCAAGAATTTTTCACAAGATTTCCATTGAAACTTATCTGTTGAAGATTTCTGAAGAAACATGAGAATACAACTTTTGCAAATGACATTATGAATGAATTAGAAAGCTCAGAAAATGTGAAGTAAGTAAAAAATATCCTTCAGAAAGTGTCAAACATCTATTCTCTGTTGAAATTAACACAACTGGTGTCCCCTAATTGCTCTAATATAGCTACAATTTTTTTTTTTACAAAGAATGGAAAACTAAAGATTAAATATTACCCATTAGTTACGATATTTAAAGCAATGTTAAAAAGCATATTTTTAAATGCAGATAAAGCAAAAACTATTTAATTTGAAATTCACCGAAACATTTAAAAGTCTGAAATCATTGAAGGCCAGTCTTCTTAAACAAATCTAATTCAAAGCTTTGGAATTTTTTTTAACTTCTTGTTAGAAGTCTTTTGATGGACTTTGATCAGATATCTAAAAGTTCTCTTAAAACTTGCACCATCTGGATGTTTTTTCAGTTATAGATATGGGTATGAACATCTCGAAACTATCTGTAACTCAGAAATGTAGCTAAGACAATGATGATACTGTTATTAAAGAGGAATAATATAGTTTGTTATTTTTATCCATCAATGTCTACTTTTTTTTTTTCTGTTGAAGATCTGGACAAGAATTATTTTGACTGTTAGAGAATGGAAATTCTTTAAAGTCAGAGAAAATTTAAAAAATGACTGAAGGTCTAGGAAAATTATTTTTAGGACATAAGATTTAAGAAACTTAATTAATTCAAACCAAACAAAAAAAGATTTGGAAATGTCTTAATCCCTGTGAAAATTATGTTTAGTAGTGAGAAAGAAATTTCAGGCTTTCTGAAAACCCCACAGAATTGCCTGGATGTTGAAACTGGATGAATCACTCTTGAAAAAAGATATAATATCTTCTCAATAATGGTTATTTTTTTTACTGGAATGATTTGTTTGAGTACCTGTTAGAGTTGTGACAGCTAACATTTGTAAGATTTATATATATATGTATATATATAGCATATGTATATATATATATTTCCAATATATACATATATGCTGAAGGCCAGTGGTGAGATATTATGAAACCTGTTTAATGGTCTAAGTGGTCTTGATAGCACTTTCTGACTTCAAAGTTTCTCATTCCTCTAATACAACTATTCAATGCCATGAACAAGAAACTTCTACAGGAAGGTAAGATTTATGACACAATTAAAATATTAATAAATAAAGATAAGCTTTAGGTTTCAGGAAGCCACTCTGTTTTATTCTACCCGTACTTATGTCCAGGTAGAACAGCTAATTCAGGATCCAATCATTTTCTGTTGAATTACTGTTCACCTGTATCCAAAATCTTTTTGGCAAGACTATTTCCCAGCCAGTCTGCCTCCACCAGTACTGCTGAATGGTATTATTTTGTCTCAGGTACAGGGCTTTGCCTTTGTCATTAAAGCAAAAGAAAAAGAAACAGAAAGAGAAAGAAAAAGAAAAAAGAAAAAAGAAAAAAGAAAGAGAAAGAGAAAGAGAAAGAGTGAAAGAAAAAAAAAAAAAGAAAAAGAAAAAAAGAAAAAGATTTTTTTTCCCACTCATTTTCTTCTATTCTGTTGACATCACCCTAAACAGCAAGAATGTATAAACCACTTTCCCCAGATTGGTATCAGGTCTGGTTGATAGTGCACATCCCGTCCCATGATATGAATTGTTAATAAACAGCACTGGCCCCAGAAAGACTGACATCTGAGCTGGCAATGATCCTGATCACAATAATCTTTTATCTTGGCAGGTTGTCAGTCTGTATTTCACCAATATGGGCACAGGAGACCATACTAAAGTGAAGATTCTTTTGTTGTTGTTCTGAATTTTCAAGAGCTTTATGGAAAATGGCAGGTGGGACCACTCAGCAGGGGCTGGGGAATATGAATTTTCAGGGCAACCATGGCTTCTTTAATGGAGCAGGCCTAACTGTTAGGTCCTCTGTTGGAGCTGACCTACAGAACTTATGTTTATATTTTGAGTACTGGTCTGCTTCAGTGTGGAAACAGAAAATGCATATAAGAATATTTGCAGTGATAAAAATAAGTATATTTGAAATCATTAAGCATACAAGAACATCCTGTCCACAGCTATTCCAAATATCATCTAAGGAACAATATTTTTGTATATACAAAGCAAAAATAGCATCCTTATTATGCTATTTTTCTCCTAGCAATGATTCAAAACTAGGAACTGATACGATGATTATCTGTCATTAGAAATTCATCACTCAGAAAGATTTTCACAGGGTTAGATATAAATTTATGGCTATCTTGCATCACTATAGTTTTGAAAAGCAGCCAGAATAGGCCCATATACTGATATTCATTGAACTTTTTTTTTCCTAAGGCATATATTTTCCCACAAAATTATGCAAGAGAGAAATGTGTAAGTAGGCAGCCCACATTTCTCTTTGTTCACACTGTATTTTATTTATGTCATATTAATGCCATATATTAATGTAATTATGTCATATATATGTGGTAAATAGTCTAAAATTCTTTATATTCCAATTAAGTGAGCAATCTGTTTTGTAAACTCAAATGAGTGTTTATGCTTCACTTACTACAGAGTAACATGCCAGTATAAGATTAGAGAGGAAATATAATAGAAAATAACAAAGAAAATCCTATTATAGAATTTATGCTGATGAAGATATTAGGTACCACTATCTTCATGACTGACAGCTTAGTAGAAACAAATATATAGTTATAATATTATTTCATTTGTTAATATTGTACAACTGATCTTAACAAAACTTTCCATTTCATTTCGGAAGAAATGAGAGCTGTACTTTGGATTGCTGAAAAAGTGTATTAATATCCATGTAGTAAGGGTACAACGAATGTTATCACAGTTAGGAATTTGTAAAGCAGAGGTTTAGTTCATTGTGTTCTTACAAAAGGAGGCCAAAGAAGATTTGGGCCTGAACCTGGAGTATATCTGTAAAAACTGTAAATGAGTATTAATTATCTCAAAGCAACTGGTTTGTCAGTGGTTATATTAAGATTTAGAAAACCTACATAAATATAAATATTTTCAGACTTCTGTAGTACATTGTTTCTAACTGAAAAGTAAATAATTTATAATAAATAAATGAGCAAGAAGTGTCAGATGAGTCACTCAAATAGACAAGAGAGATTTTAATGTCATCAGAGGACTGGTAAAGCCTCTTATCCAAAATTTTACATGTTGAAATCTAATAAATGTATAATAATAATAAATTATAATAAGAGATATTAACAATTAATATATTTATATTATTAATACATTAATAATACCTGCATAGATAAACAGAATAATGATACACTGATGAATTAGAAAGAAAACAGCTCCATTTTTGGTTAGAGGGGAGCTTTTTATGGTACATAGCTCACTAAGAGATGAAAAACAAAGAGAATACACACGATATTCTGGATATAAGAGATAAAAAAATTGCATAAAATTGAATATAAAAAGAAATAGACAGTACAGGAAGGTTTGACTCTGAAAAAAAATTTAAAAAGTTTTATTTTAATGTAGATAACCATAAATGAACTAGGAAAATTACCGAAAAGTGTTGCAGTATATTTGCTGTATACCACAAACTGTATCTGGGAAAATGGAGTTTAGTAAGATGAATTATATAAACTATCCCAAAGCATTAGAGAAAAACTGATGGGAAAAATCTACAGATACCCAAGTGATCACTGAATGTGACTGTAGTGCTGAAATATCATTTTCTCAGAGAACTAGAAACTTTTTCTGGATTGTAAAGAAAATAAAAACTGTGTCTCTATTTCACAGTATGCTGAGAGATCTTGTGA
>JAUBNY010000306.1:198244-213386 GCA_032275445.1 Crypturellus soui | reverse complement strand
CTTCCTTCCTTCCTTCCTTCCTTCCTTCCTTCCTTCCTTCCTTCCTTCCTTCCTTCCTTCCCTCCTTCCTTCCTTCCCTCCTTCCTTCCTTCCTTCCTGTCTGCTCTCTTGCCCACCCACCTGCCTTGCTTTCTGCTTTCTCTCACTCTCTTTCTTTTCCTGCCTCTTTGTTACATATTTAGTCCATCCCATTTTTGATGGGTTTAGCCTTACGCAAAGTTTACAATGATGTTCTATAACTGGCATAGTTAATATATGGACTTTTTAGCTGGTACTGCCTTCCATGCTGTGCTAACCTTCCAGTGGGCTGGTTTTGCATCTGATCTAATAAGTGCTCCATACAATTGATGTCTTTCCTTTGTTGTCCTCATGCCCTGTTTGATACCACGGCTGCATGGGGAGAGCAGCTCTGCTTGAATCTTTACATTTTACTGCTAGTGATATTTTGTTAAATGCTGTTCAATGATTTTTGGCATTGCTTGGCTTTGATGATATTCTGAGAATCTCCATTCCTTGATATTATCTCTTTTATCAGGAAAGTTCAGCTGCTTTCTCACCTGGTGCTTTCTTTACCTAAAGTCACCACTGAATAACTTTCTTCTTTTATTTCCCTACAGATTACTAATGACAAGCACAGTCTAAATCACTGAGGTTTCTGACAGCTGACCTTGAGCCCTCCTACACTCTCCTTTAGCTTGGTCTCTGTGACCTGCAGGATTTGCCAGTAGGCAAGTTTTTCTTCTTCAAGTAATACCTTTTATTGAGTGACTGCAGGTCCCCAACTTCACTTAGCAGTGTGAGTTGTTGGGCAGAGTTTGGGGAGACCTTTCTTGTAGGGAACAGGGCACAGAGGCAAAATGAGTGAATGAGCTGTTGCTGAAGATTTTGAATCGGAGTAGGTCCTTAAGCTGCTGGGAAGTGAAGAGAAAATGGAGGAAGTTGAATAGCATCCCGTTGTTAGAAACTGCGCTTAATGGTTTTGGTTGCAGAAACCAGAAGCAACACAGTAACTGTTTCTTTTTAGGGCAACAGAATGGGGAGGAGTTAATTAGCCCTTGTCAAACACTTTCCTATGGCTAAAAAAAAAAAAAGTTATGAAAGTAATGTATATAAAACCTACAATCTAAAGGTGTATGAACAGATAGGATATGATTTTTAAACCCTTGTTTCTGGTTTCTAAATATTTCATTTTTCTATTGAGAATAGATAGCTCATTTTTCCAGTTTCATTTTTTCATTATTCTTTGTCAGAGCATATAAGAGGAAACATGGTTTAATATATAGCTTTAGACTTAGAAATTATCCTGTCAGAAGCATTCTCAAGCACTTCACAGGTTCTGTATAAGGACTCTTCTTGTTCGTCAAAAAGGCAATGATGAGATGAAATATATTGCAACAGTGTTCAAGAAAACACTAATTCACATCTTTAGGAAGTTTCAGTCAGGACAAAGTTATACTTTACAATGTGATATAAAGAAATCAGAATCCACAGCTGGATGTAAAATACTTGACCTTGTTATTCTTTGTATGAAAGAGCTTTAGAAGTGACTGTCAGTAGACTAAAAAGACTTCCTTTAGCTTCAGGGAGGTTGGGATTAGCATTTAGTCTTGATTTCCCGTGGTGTACCAGCAACAGTAAAAAGAGGAAATAGGGTTGAAAAAACAGTCAAATTTATATGACACTTAATCATTTGGCTGATGTTGCTTGGCCGCTTGGCAACTGCAAATTACATATTTTGTTTCACTCTTACATAAAAGAACAAAATATACTCCATACTTAGAAAGAAAAGGAAGTGATTAATTTATATAGCTTTGTGAATATGGCATTAATGAAAAGCATTGGAGAACTCACTTCTGATATTATTCTCTAGTTTACCTCACATTTATCAATAAGATTAGCATAATCTCTCTTTGGACAGACAATGCTGAAAATACAGTGGAAAAAAAAAATGTTTCTACTTGTTCCAGCACACCTCACTTTTTTTTTCTTTTTTTTTCTCTTTGATAAATGTAGTTATTTATGCTACAGAAAACAGCACTGAGGCCAAGTTTAAATTTACAATGACAGCCAAATCTCAAAGCATAAATGATGTTTCCTTAGGTGGCACTATTTAAAAGAGACTTTTTTTCCCCTAATATTCTGGATTCTACTTTGAATAAAATGGTTCAGAGACTGCAGCTGACTTCATATGTCCATAATTGTGTTTCATCTCATCAGTCTCAGTTGAACTCCTATTGGAAATATTCAGGCCCATTGATTTTGGGAGTTAAAATAAATTTTAAAATATATTTTCAAAATACATTCTTTTTCACTGAATATATATTTAACCTTTTTAAGCTTTTCAAAGTAAGACTTATTTTGACATTTTGAAGATTTTTTTTATTTTAAATTACTATTTTTTGTTTGCATTTCTTCTGTCTCACATTTTACATGCTAAAGATGAAGGTAGGCCTGACATATAGCACCCTGAAGCACTTGTTTTAGGCATATCTGAAAATTAGGGTACATTAAATGCCTTAGCCTAGGATTCTGTAGGACCTGTAGAGTATGGCATCATCACAAGAGAGTTCACTCGGGTATTTGCCATAAAGGAAGATGAAATCCTTTCAGAAGTACCTGTTTGACATCTGTTGTCTAAATCTTCTGAAAAAATCTTTCCCCAACGAACCAAGCTGTGTAGGAGGTGCCAGCACAATTTCAGGCCAGCACCACCATGCCCTGCTGCTTTGCCACTTTGTGGTAAATTCCTTTATGATAGTGTACTAATTTTAAAAATTCTAGGCAGATATACACTTTTTTTTTTTTTTAATCCAGTCAGTGTGTCCAGTCAGCACTGTATGAGAGATGCTTCAGAGCAGACCTGCAGAATTAGGACTTTCACAGACAGAAAGAGACGGAGAGACATGAACTGCAGATTCTGGGGATTTTGGGGTTGTTTCAAATACTCTTTTAGAAAAGGCTCTTTCTTTTCCATTAGCAAGAATAACTTATTGGTCTAGTTTCCACAAGGAAATGCTCTTCGTGGTGTTAAACAGTGCAGTACATCCATGATACCTAATTACCTCGCAACTGTAAACATGAGACAAACTTGAATTTTAGCCTTACATTAAAATTATAACCTGTATGCCATGGATTTAGTCACAAGGTAGGCTAAATCTATTTAACTGGGAATAGGTAGCACCTGAGTAATGTTTTTCACAACTGCAGTGCTAACCATAATTGCCTAAATTCTGTCTGTGTCAATAAACTTTTGTTGCTGTTTTTTATTTTTCCTTTTTAAATTACGTTTATCTTTTCCTAACTGTGATCAGAAAATCAATTTGGATAATTTCCAATTTCTTCTTTGTGGATAGACAAGAATTCAGAGCACCAAATTTTCCAATAGATTAATGCATAACTTCCAAAAGCATCTAACAAATTTTTAGAGACGATCTAAAACTATTTAGAAGTTACCTGAGAGTCTAAGACAATGAGCATTGTCTTATCTTTTAAATAGGAATTAAGCAGTGAATTAGTTCAACAATTTGAATGTATCAATACTTAACCATATAGCTGAAAGGAGCACTTTGAGCAGTAGCCATATTTACAAAAAAAAAAAAAAAGGAAAGAAATGAAATGAAATGTCAGAGGCAATAAAATGTGAAATGATCCCTGAAATTACTGACTCCCGAGGAGAGCTGATTATTCTTGACTCCATTTGAGGTAAATGATTACCAAGCATAAAGTCTGGCTTTTTTTTGGTCATCATTCTAAGAAGATGGATTCAAAGGTCTCAGGTGTTACTCTCTGCAAGTTGTTGTATTGTTTCAATGAGTTATGCTTTGATTCAACAAATTGAACAAAGACAGTTTTCCATTCTTTGCAGTTTCTAAAGGATTTGTCCTTGAACTAACAACCATTTTTAATATTCCTTTTCATTAAAATGGAATCTAATAGTAATTCATTTTATTCTTGGTATAATTTCTGCTTCAGGCCCTGATTTCATCTTTTACAAGGTATTCCACAGCGTTTTGGCATCTTCAGGGTGGGTTCACCCTGAAATATCAATGCTAAAGTCTTTTAGTAAGTGAAGCATCAATTCTAGAATTTAGAGCCATGTCAGATTCACTGAGCAGCTAATTTTGGATTGTTCCATTCTGCATGCCACGCAGGAACAGCTTGTGCAGTGAGTTGTATGAATGTCTTCCTCAAGGAACAAAAAATGTCCGGTAACTATATGGCAGAGTGAGACTTGGATCACTGCTGACGTGCCAGAGAGTTCTTTTATCCTAGCACCTAGAGAACACCATAGGAGGCTTACAGGCATCTGATGAGATGCTAACATTTCCTTAATAGCACATGTAAGCACTACTTCCCACAGTTATTATGGGCGGATTTAGCAGAGGCATCTAAAGCCCACATGCTTACATGCTGTAACCTCCTTGTAGTTCCAAAAGGTTATATTAGCAAATTAGCAAATAATATCTTTCTCTGTTCAAAAGAACAAAAATGAAGAAATCGAATGCAAATGCAATTGTTTTAGATACATGCCTTCATGACGGTCCTGGTATTCAGTGCACTTATAAGTAGTTTCTGGGTATGCTGCATTCTTCTACAGATAAGCAAGATATGATCATAATTATTGGTTGGAGATTAGACAAGATGACAAAAGGCCTATGCTAGGAATGAAATGAAATACTGTAGAAGTTGTGCATCTTCAGCCCTGAAATGCTCAACAATTCTCTCGGGATTATTGTGTTGAACTCTGTTAAAGGTAAGGTAAAAATAGTCTGTGCTCCAGAAGTTGACAGTTTACTAAGACTAGCTGCTACAGAGAGTGTACAGATTGTTCAGAAGAAATAGGCCAGGCAAACACTACAAATTGATGTCTTAGGATGCATTTGAGCATAAGCCATTCTGTCAGTGAAAATAAATGAAAAAAAAAATATTAATCTAGAGCTAAAGTTTTATCACATTGGCATATCCAAGAAGTTTGAACCATGCCAATTTTCATAAAAAGGGCCCAGAAGACTTCGTAAAAGAAATAAACAATGCAGAAGAAACCAGAAACCCCATAAGAATATAATATCACTGAGAAGATCCAGATGGAAATGAAACTTTAAATATTTTGATTGGAGGGAATCTTTTTTGAATTTTTGTTTTTTATAGAATAGAATTGATTTTTTGTTTGCTTTGTAAGTTCTGTCTTGGTTTGCTACTTGGAGACCTTACAATATTACAGTATTGGATAGATTTTGCATAAGTCAAGGAAAGGATTGATGATGATCAAGTGGGTTATGCTGTGGATTCCACTAATGCTGTGCAATGTAAGAGCCAATATCACAGAAATAGCTCTAAAGTCACACATTGTATCCTTAAGTCTTTCACTTGCAGTTCACCATTTCGTTCATGTGTACGACATGTGATATTAAATTTTATAATTGTTTTCATTATTATCGAAGAAGCAAAATATTAAGTCCTTCTCACTGCATAAAAATGACAAGGAGTTAAAAAATGACATAATTACAGCTGAGCTAAACTGTAGATATTATGCTCCATGCCATCTTCGTTTCTTTTTCAAAAAAAAATCTTCATTTTTTATTTCATTTTTACTAAATAGGACTCCCAAATATTACTGCTCTGAATATTTGTTCTGCAACTCTAGGTTCATATTTGTAAAAGATTTCATGTTCCTAATAGCTATTGATGTAAAACACCACTGATAATGTTCTCAAATCTCAAAAAGGAGTCAAAATTTTACATATCACATTTGAAAAATGAGATTGGCTTTATTACGATACAGCCACCCAGTAGGCACACAGTATGAGAGCTAGAAATCCAAGGAGAAACTGAATATTTTACATGCTTCATTAAGCAGCTATGCCAAAGCATGGTGATTTTAGATTGTTTTGTTTTTAAAGGAAGAGAGGGAGATTTAAACAGGAAGGTTTACATGTACATAAGTAAATTGTGTAAAATAGCTGCCTGGGCACTGTGTTTTGTTTTTATTTTTTTAAATCAACAGCATTTATTAGTGGAATAAATGTTTTTATGCTCAGGCTTTTAGCCTAGATTTAATTATTTAAGACTATAGAAAATGTCAAGCCTCATAAATGTTTTTCAAAGAACAGGTATGAGAAGTATTATAATTACCCTCATCCTTGGGTTTTGTGAAGTTTCTATGAAGTGCACATTAATAAGATGACAACTATATACGAAGGTGAGATAAAATGAGGTAAATTAACTATACATGGCCAGACACCATTTAACTCAACTATACCTAGTCAGAAGGTGACAAGATCAATTTTTTTGCTTTTGCCTTTTCTTCTCTTTCCTGCCTCTACTTCTGCTTGTATTTCTATTTCCATTTACTTTTCTCTTCTGCTTTCTTCCTGTTCCTTTTTCTTTTTTTATCGTAGTTTTCCTTCTCTATTTCCTTTTCATTTTTTTATCTTCTTGCTCATTCTTTTTTTGTGTTGTTTTTCTTTGCTTCTCCTCCTTTTTCTTTCTCCCTTCTGCCTTTTTGCTTTACTTTTTCCTTTTCCCTTTATTTGCTTTTTTTTCCCCAATTGACTTGTTTTGCTTTCTTTTTTTTTTCTTTTGTTCTTAGTCTTGCTCTCCTGCTCTTTCTTGCTTTTTTCCTTTCTTCTTTCCTTCTTTCTCTTCTTTCCTCCTTTTCTGTCTCACTCAAAGTAGTTAGGGACTCTCGTGTTACAAATGCATCCTTATCACAAGGTAACAAAGGTCTCATTAATGTGTTAAAGTACCATAGTGTAAGTATAATAATTTCCAAATGAAAGCAAATGATTCTGTGGCATTTTTTTTCTATTTCTTTCTGTGAACAATTAATACAGTTGTAGAGAAACACATCAAATTCCTATTAATTTTAACAATTTATTAACAGTTATTAATTGCCATCACAGTTGGATGAGAGCACCTAGTGTGACAGGAGCCCAGATTTTACCTTTACTAAGGAGCTGGTTGAGAATCTTATGGTCACAGGCACAGGACAAACTGCATCTCTTCACTTTTTCATCCGTTGTCCAAAATGGATCCAAAAATTCATGTCTCAATTGTTCAAGAAAAGATTCATCTCTATTTTTGTGGAATGGAAAAAAAAAAATCTTAGGAAAAAAAAATATTGATCAAGAAGATAACCTGCACAGAGCTCTTTTATTTAAAGTTTAACCTTATCCCAATGGCAATTTCAAATTTTCATTGAAAGTAGTTTGAGTCTGCCCAAACCATTGTTGCCTTTGTCTTATCAAAGAGGAAATTTCAGTTCTCCCTTCTATTACTTTCCAGGGTTCCAAAAATATAGCCATGTTAATGAAAACAGTTTTTTGGAGCTGGCTGGAGAAAAGAACAAGGCCATGTTTGTAAGGGGAAATTCTATTTCTACTTTTTTATTATTAAAAGATATGTTTCTACTATTGTTCTTCAGAAATATTTTAAGAGTTTGAGGAAAAGTAATTCCCATTAGACATCCTTTCCTTCTAGCCTGTTTTCTGATTCAAGCTTCCACTGGTGAATAATTGATCTATACCATAAATAATAAATTAACTATTACATCAATTAGTAAATATTCAATTTTTTATTGAAAAAAAATCACATTATATGACTGAGGAGACCCCAAATGACAATCTGCCATTGCTGGAGATAGGCCATTTTATGGGCCTATCAGGATAGATTCGTTTGACTTTTTTTTCTTAATTTTCATTGTATTTTCTTCTTGACAATCTGTTTCTAATCTTGCTGGTATTGGTAGTACCTGTAGTTTTGATTGCTGATACATGCTAGAGGAAGATATTTATAATTTATGTTGTGTCCCATAAGTGAGTAACTTCCATACCAGCACAATAATGTTGTAAATATAGATGTAACAATTTTAATAATTACGTATTAACTACATGTAATAAGTATTCAAATACATCACTAATTTCTCTACTATATACACTTTAAAATAAGTATTAATTTGACATTTAGAGAGAATATGTGAAAGTACAGATCCAGATTTGTACAAGACAGAAGACTGTGTTAGCAGAAAGTATTAGTTACACTACAGGAAAGCTAATGTCACTTCTGATAATGGTTATGAAAAAGAAAAACATTGTCATTGCATCTAAAAAGACTTGACAGAGTTTTTCAGAGGTCCAATCAGTCCAGCTTCTGTTAAAAGAGGATTTTTGACTGAAGCCATCCATAGAGGGAGGAAAAAAATGGAATTGCTGTAAAGCAAAAAGTAAGTATTTTATAGAAATAAATCAAGAGTTTGATGCAGCAGTATTTGGTTAATCACTTGGGTGTGCTCAGAAAAGATGACAATTTATTGACAGATTTTCTTTTTTAGACTTTGAAGAAGACAAAAAGAGTGTTTTTAGGAAGGTAAAAAGTAATGAAACACTAAATGAAAATGTAGCAAAATAATAGAAAGCAAAGAAAAGGTATCATTCATTCTTCAAAAAATGAATCGTGCCTCAGATCCACAGTAGTAAAGGTATTGTTCATGCATGTTGCTTCTGTCATTAGTCAGTGGTCTGAAAAAGGAGATAATCAGTGACAAAAGAAAAAGAGTAAAAAAAAAGTATTTTAAAGATAAAGAGAAAAAAAGTATTTTAAAAGGGCCTTCAAAAAGAAATGATTGGGTAATATCAATGCAGGCAAAAATATGGGCTTATACATGCAAGATAATTCATACTAGAAAAAGTACTACTGTGATCTCTAAATTAACAGAAACTAGAGAAATAAGAGCATCTCTCTAGAAAGATAATTGAAATTTTTTCTCTGTTGCAACAAAAGTTATGACAACATGTAGAATAGAATAAAAAATATTAAAAAATCTATCACAGTGCTACAAGCTTGTCCATTATTAGACTTTTTCACCTGAAATAGAACTTTGGTTCCAAACATTTTATTTATATAAGAAAAAAGATGTTTGCAATTAAGGTATTTGAGGTTCAAGCCAGAAAAGAAGTAAAAATCCAAAATTATACCAGAAATGAAGAAGTTTGAGACAAAAAGAAAAGAGAAATATTAACGTGGGCTATATTTTCGTTAGGAGGTCATTCTAATCAGTGCCAATCAACAACAACAGATCAAAGTAGTTGATTCTATGGTACCTCAAAACTCTGTTTTATGTAGTTCACAGTTTACATCAGATCAGATAAACTGATTTTTCAGGCTAAATGTATCTTTGCACGTATGGTTGGAAGCTCAACAATGTAAATCTATGCTGCAAATCTTTTTTTCTTTGACTAAAGGGATCTCCTCGCAACTACTGAGGAAACATACTGTCTTTTCATCTGTTTCACACAGATGGCCAGCACATCAATCTATATCTGTGTTCCCTTTAGGACTGATACTCGTTTCTGTTCATGGTCATGCTGGTGCTAACTGATATTTCCCCATGAGAGTAGGTTTCATCATAGCATTAGGGCATTGCATTTGATGCCAGGTATCCTATACTTCCTTTAATGTGAGAAGGAAGACAAATAGTTGCTAGAGCTTCTCTTCCAGTCAATGAGTGGAGGAACTGGCTGAGCTTCAGTTAGTGAGATTGCACCATTTGCAATGAGTGCAGATCTAGCTGGCAGAGGTAACAGTCAAGGCCCCCTGCCATGAGCTGGCTTTTATCATCCCTGTTTCAAATTTCCAGTGCCCACATCTATGTTCAAGAGAGTCCCTGCTGTTCTGGGTAATTTTGCACATTGATCCTACCAGCCAGTGGTACTGCAGCCTGTGGTGGGCAGCTCCATCATAATCAAAATGATGACTGCTGTCTCGAAGATGGCAGTGTGGATGGATGTGCAGTTCAGTCTCAGAAATGAGTTGAAGGATGAAAGGTGTCTGTTAATAGGAAGATGAGCACTGTGCTTGTTCCTTCAATAAAGCACAAGAAGGGTTTCTGATTGTCCCAGAGCTTGGGACCCTCAGGTTGCCACGTGCTCTAGATCTATGCCAGATGACCCAGTGGCAATGGGAAACATTTGAATTGCTTTTGGAGTGAGATTCTGCTTTAGGTTCTTTCCAAGGGACCATGTGCCACAGGGTGTGTTCTACCAACTAAAAGGCAGAAAATTAAGCGAATCCTACTACTGTCTCATTTGAAATTGTTAATGTAGACAGATCTATAAAACTGTAAAATTCAGAAGTGATGGGTAAATTTAAATCTTGTTCTTTTAATCTTTCTTATTACCATATAATAATAAAAAGAAGTTAAATGAAAATGGAAGGTAATACACTGAAAACCTATTGCTACAGGATATAATTGAGGCCAAGAGTTTAGCAAGATTCAGTGAAGGATTAGAAATATATGTGGATAGTTAAGAACATTCATAGTTCTTTCACATGGAATACTTTTCTGTTGTTTCTTACTTTTTTTGTTTTAGAGGGGATTTAAACCTTGTAAATTCTACCAGCTAATAAAGATTACAAAGAAGAAACTTCGGTTTTTGGCAGATTATTCCATTATTGCCAACTCTACAGTTTATTTTTGTATATTCCATTCCTGTCTGCCACAATCCACTGTAAGAGACAGAGTAGCAGGTTGTATTAGTTCTGCAGTGTGCTACACTGTGATTCTGTATACACTGCTGCATACATTCTTATGTGTGGTTTGCTATGCCATTTTATTCTGTCAATAGTGAGAGATTTTAATTACAAACTGAAACAAATTTTGTTTACATTGCCTGAGTTACTGAGAAATACAGAATAAAATGTGGTCTCAATATTCTGAAATGTTTTTTTAATATGTATCCTCCTTCTAGAGATTTATAAACATCATATAAATTACTCTTGTGGCCAGATTCAAAAGGGATAAAAATGGCTGCATTTCTAATCCTGCAGAGATTCAATTAGCGGGGCATAAATTTTTACCAAATGCTTTTCTGCAGTTTTAAGCAATACCATTTTGTCTGACACATCTTAATTTCAATTTGTGAAGTTTTTTACCATGAGAACTCTAGATTTATTATCGAATTAATGATCTGATTCTGCTGGTAGTTTTACTCTTACAGAGATTTGATCTAAGTAACAATTTGGAAGTTTGAAGCCATTGGAAAGTGGTATGTAAATGGCCTCCCAGAATATATAATTACAGGAGTAAAAATATTTAATTTAATCATATTTGGGAGATTTTTTTAAAAGCCAGGTCTAATATATTCTAACTGATTTACTAGTGTTCTGTGAGTGTTCAATCTGTTGTATAAAGCATTATTAACTTTTTATTCTTGCATGACAGACAGGGCATAGTGTTATGTGCTTAGCTTCATATTAGAATGAAGCTTCATCATGACATATACAGACAGTGGACTATAAATAAATGGCAGAAGATAAGACATTGCTACACAGTATTAAAATTAAGGGGAAAAACCATAGATCTCTCTTTTATTTTGGAAGCATGAAACAATCCATAACAATCTATTTTGTCCTTTTTTGGGACAAAAAAAATATCAAGTATTACTGTTAAGGTGGCAATCTATAGAAAGAATTTCTCTCACTTTTTGTTACGTAAAATCCGGTTTTACAAATAAACTTTTTCATTCCTGTGGGCCTCAAAATGTAAATTATAATTACATCCTTCTTGGAAATACATGGGGGTTGTCTTTGCTCCAGGATTCACACCATCTTGAGAGTGCAAATTCTATGTTATGAATGTCAAGTGGAGTTTCAGAGTTCACTTAAGCACAGATAGAATTTCAAAGATACATGAGCTTTTATACAAGTATAACTATATACATATAAGTAAGCATTGCCTTTCAAACTCTCAGGAATAATACAACAAACGTATGTACTGTGAGGTCTGATATTTCACTTTAAATCAGAAAGTCACTCTGCCCGCTTACACTTGATATATCATCACTGCAAAACATTTTTCTTCTTTAAAAGCATGTTGAATGAAGTGCAAATGAAAATTCATTATTTGAAAGAAGAATGCACAGATGACAATACCACTGTTGTATAATTTTCTATCACCTCCAGAATATGACAAATTGGTTGAACTACTGCTACTGACCTGCACAAAAATGACAAAAACCAAAATCTTACTACATGATGAAAAACAATGAAGCAACTTGCATTGAACAGTTAGCTACAAATATGTCAGCCACAGATATTAATTTCTGAGAGTAGATTGTGAAGGGAGTACCGTCATAAAAAAAGTGAGATGTAAAAGCCAGGCTGAACGAAGAAAAATAATAATTTTGATTTTAAAAAACAGGAAGAGAGATCCAGTCAGTAATTTTTAAAATTAAAAGCATGTAAAACATTTATAGGTTTTATAAGAAAAAGTTATATAAGTATCAATAGATATATAAAGTGGTACTGAGTTAGATCCTGATATTGAACAAAAGTGATTTGTCTATTATATTAAGACTTAAAGACCCTTTCAGGCTGAGTTTATAGATTTCAGCACAGATCTTGACTAATCCTAGAATGGGATTTATCTATCTCATCCTATCCAAACTAGTCATTTTGAATCCTTTTAGAGTCAGAGGAGTGAAGGTGTCAAAAAGATGAATAATTCCCCGCTAAAAACAGTCTAAATTAGTTACCTTCACTCTTTTAATATTGAAAGACTTGCCCAGCATCACCTAAGAAGCTGTTGACACAGAAAGGTCTCCCAATTCAGGGACTAATATTTCATAGTGGACTATTTATTTATTTTTAATGAGAGTTTATTTTTGCAAAGCTACTAGGCATTTCTCTATATAATTAGGTACATAGACATCTTTCCAAAAATGGTCTCAGTTTACTAACGATTTCTCCTCTTTCCACTAGTCTGTATTATTTTGGTAGTTTGCTTCTGTTTTTCTTGTTGTCTGCATTTTACCATACATAAAGAAGTAATAAAAAGTTGTATTAAAAAAAAATCCTAGAAGGGCACTTTTTCAGAGTGACCTGGCATATCCAGATATTAGACTAACATATGTCCTTTAGATATATTCCTCTATATATAGAGGAACAAATACGAATTTAGTGAATAGACTTAATCATTAAAAATAAAATAAATACTGATATGAATTCAGGTTGCAGATATTCATAAGGCTTAAAATTCTTAAACTTCTAAGACAGATTTTTTTATCATTTACTCACCTAAAATCAATGGTTTTGTAAAATCAATGGTTTTGTAAAAAATATAGTATGGTAAAGAAGAGCTCTGAGTTATAAGACACTATGCAAAATTAGCTGACCTTTCAGTTCCAGTTCTTCTTCTCTTTAAAGATTTATCAAAGACAAAGGACCCATATGCCTGAAAGTGCGCAGTAAATGATAATGTCTTCCTCAGCAATTTCAGCTGCTAGTTGTTTTGATCTGTACTTTTAGATCAAAATAAGAAATTAAATGAGATGATAACTGTATATGTTGACCTTGTTAAAACTTTTGAGATAATACTTTGAGGACAACTTTTTTTACTTTAATTAAGGCAATGGTAGATGGAATATTTTATTTTATTGTTAATGTTTATATATATACAAAACCAACAATGTTCCTAATGCTTTAGCAGATTTAGGTCTCATAAGACCAAAAGGTCTACAGATTTTCATGCTGTTTGTTCTGTAAAGGTACCTGTGACTTTTTTGACCATCACAAAGTACTTTGAAGAATCCCATTCAAAAATTCTTCAATTTCCAGGTACTAGATATTTAGAAAGTGACATGTTAACTAAAAGCAAAGTTTAGTGATTATTGCACTTATCTCATTAATTTATGTTTACTTATTTTCATTAATCTGTTCTTTTTTTTTTCCTGTTGTAAGAATACCATACAGATTAAATATCATTGGTAAGACATGTTGTCAGCTCTTATTATTGGAGAACTTGTGGGGGAAATCCTATCATCTGAATTTGTGAAAAAAGGTAAATAATGATAGTTAACTTAATTCATCATTAATCTTACTGAACATTGTGTGTAACCTCTTCTTAATCAATTTTTCAATCTGTGAACGTCCACCACCCTTACTATCAAAATGTAATGTGCCTACTATTATTATATTTATTACTATAGTATGGTCACAGTAAAATTAAAATTATTTTTGTTAAAAACAGAAACAAAAGCTGCAACTACTAACAATATAGCAGTAAATTAATCCAGCAACAAAATTTAAAACTTTCTTAACTAGATTTCCACTTGACCATATCAGAAGAAAAGTGGAAGGGAAAAAAAAAAGAAAAATAAAAGAGTTTATTATATCCATTTCAGGTATATTCCTTCTTTTTTCATTTCATTCTTTCATTTCATTTCATTTTCATTTCAGGAAAACTTACGAATGCCTAAATGTGATATTGTGGACTTGGAAGTGGCTTGGTAAAATTCTTTGTATTAGCCATATATTCATTATGATTTTTGGGGGTAGAATAATCCATATTGAATTGTAGTATTTACTTTGATGCAGGTCTCAGAAAACGTGTACATCAAGAAGAAAGAGAGGAAAGGAGTGAGAGTGAATGGTCAGTTACAAGGAGTAAGTCTGAAGTAAAATGAGCTCAGAGATAACTCTGTATGGTCATCATATGGTCTTTAACTGAAAAGGTTGAAGTGAAAAAAAAAAGTAATCAGTAAATCTAGTCATTTTTTTTAAATATATTTAACAAAAAGGAATGGTCTTACAATGGTCTGAATTTGTATTTACTGAAATAGAATTTGCTCAAAATTCCCTGGGAATAGATTTTGGAAGTTGTCTTCTTTTGATAATATAAGCATTGCTGCTCAGTACTATATTTATATATAAATGTATATATACACATTTTATGTATATACATGCATATATACATACTTATATGTGCATTTTTTTCATGTACACTTATACATAAAGATTGTTTTTCAGATGAAACTTGAATTTCTAGACTGAAGATCTGTATCCAGGTCCTCTCACAGGACTTTGCACATCAAAATTATCCAGAATATTTTCTGCCTGCCAACTAGTAGTGGAAGTATAGTTTGATGATATATAGTCAATACTGTCAGCTTACATGACAAAAAAATAAAAGCACATTTCAGATATAGTCAAAAGAACAGATTTCTGAAGACGCCCATCGCTGGCCGTCCCAGCGAGGCGTCCGCGGGCTGCGTGATCTTTTTCCGTCCTCTACACTGTGGCGCCGGATTCCCCTTCCACCCCCAAGAGGCGAGGCTCCCTCTTGTAACTCACGGAAGAGCAGCTGCGA
>JAUBNY010000306.1:177088-198144 GCA_032275445.1 Crypturellus soui | reverse complement strand
GTTGGTGAACCAACCCCCACATATCACCCTTCTATTTTTAGCTGGGTGGCTCCACTCCCCGTTTATGACTCCCTACAGATTTCATTTATGTTTCAGCTGTATTTAAAACATATTCTGCAGATTAGATTGTTAAATAACTTTAGATTTTATCTTACATCTTCTGAATTTATTGCAGGCTAAAAGATATTTCTGCACACTTTTCTATGGGCCATTCGGAAATATTTTTTATCAAAAATAAAGAAAATCTTACTAAATAATATCATTTGCAGTTATTTATGTGCATGTCTACCAAAAATATGTCTAAAACATTACTCTCCAAATCATTATCATCACATTATCATCAATACAACTATTTTATGCTAAAACATGGAAATTAGAAATTAATCTCCCTTTTTCTGCTTGCCTCCAAATGAAATACTGAAATATTAAAAAACATTTCAGAACACTTTCAGAAATCTGTCTCAGATATGATCTGTACATATTTAATATACAGAACTTCCTGTTTTGCTATCGGATGTAATTTTGTGACATACAGTTGCTAGGGAATAGAAATCTCAGAATCAAAACTCAAGATTTTCACTAGCTGTTTAGCATCAGTTCATACACCTATATTTAAATATGGTTCTGCCTTTTAGCAAGTCTTTCACCAAGCTGCTGAATAAGGATCATGTAAACTAAAAAATTATTATTAACTGTCTTGTATGAATGTTTATGCAAATGATTATCATAGACTTTTCTAAAGGCTATTAAGCTAAGCTAAAATTTGGGTTGATATTTAGACCTGTTTTTTGAAAATTTAGATACTGCTAATCATTCCATATAGCCTATTTACTCTGCAAAGAAATGTTATTCAAAAGGCATTGCATTCTGTGGAAAAGTATTATCTTTGAAATAAAGCTTTTAAGAGTAATTACTTCTTAGAAAAGGGTAGGAATAATTATTATTAAAATGATTTCTATCTTAATAATTAATTATTTAATCAAAGGGCAAATAAATGGAGTAAGGTAGGGCTCTCCAGGAAGGAGTACACCTGGGATGCAGCACGTAGTTCTCTGAAGAGTTACAATAGTGGAGCTTGTGATGACTTAAAGCGTATGCTATGAATGATTTTTATTCATGGTTAAACAAAGAAAATATAATATTTTTGAATTACAGCACTGCCAAGGATATGAAATTTACCTCATCCGGAGTAAACATGCTGAACTGACTGTATGAATAGGAGTCATGCATAGAAAATCTTTGATTTGATCCTTCAACAGTCATCTCTAGTTAGGTCTAAACTGTATTTGGGCATAAAACTTTAAAAATGCACATAATTGGAAAGAATTACAGTGATTAAAACAATGATCTATAACAAAAGGAATGGTGGTTGCTAAGTCTAGAGAAGAAGGAATAGAACTTGGACATGACGATGATAAATGCAAAGAGGAAAGGAAGAAGCTATTAGCCAGAAACAAACACATGTACAGGATAAGCAGTACGAATCACACAAACAACAGGGGAATTTTGACTAAACACTTTTTTTCTAAGAGCAAGGGTAGCTGAGTTGCAGAAGGGAGACCATAGAATCTCTTTAGATTAAAAACTTCTAAGAGTCGTTTAAAAATGTGTAAGCTCCATTTTGCAACACAAAACTTGGATAATATGCAGTTATTTTACATATTAGAAGAGCTTCCTCATGAGCTGTTTTTTATAGTTCTGTGTCTATGCCATGTAAGTAATCTCTCATATATGACTCTCATGTATTACTTGTGATCAGTTCTAGCAAATGTGATAATGATTGTCACAAATGTAACAAACAATTGACAAATTTTATTCTTTACTGAATTTCAGTTGTGATTCATTTTTGATATTTTGACTCAATTTATTTAGGCTCTTTAAGTAATTTATTTTCTGAAATAAAATAGTATACCATTTCTATGACTAGTAACAAATGTGAGTAAACCGAGTTTTTGTTCAGTATCAGAGGTCGTCTTTGCTAGGCTTCACTGAGAGTTTGTTGAAATTAAAAAGAGATTGTTGGAAATAACCTTTTTTGCCCCTACAAATGTATATTGCTCAAATAGATTAAAATCAGACTAGAAAATCCTCAAGGTTAAAAATATGTTATCCAGCATGTGTCTCCAGCTTCTACAATGCTTCACCAAGTGTGTGTTCTTTACAAGGAAAGGTAAATAACCTTTCATTTCACATTTTTTTAAAAAGTAGTGTCATTTTTATTGATAAAAAAGGTATAGATGCTCATTTTTTTTCCAAAATATGCACTTGCTTTTGTTGCCCTGTACTACAATCGAATAATTCATGTCATGATAAAATTGTGTTTACGTTTAAAGGTTGAATTGTTTACTTCTAAAATATTAACTGTATCTTCTATAGTTCAGAAAATAGCATAATTTCTGTAACAAAAGCCCCTTTATAAAATAAACATTTCTTCAAATACAACTATTATAAAACTGTACAGAAGTAGAATTGCATTTGTATTCCACACAGGACAATAAAAAGGAAAATGAGCACTTACTAAGGACTGTTTCATTAAAAATCATGTACAATAATGTTTAATTTTAGACTAAAAATAGGAATCAAATAAAGTTTTCTTCTGAAATTGGCATCTAATTCCAACTCTAATAGCTGTAAGTCTAACTCCCTGAGGATTCATCTATAATATATGTTCAAGATGATAGACACTTACCAGACTTGAGCATAAATTCACTGTAAATTCATCCTGCTCAAATTACCTTGGTTCTTG
Source organism: Crypturellus soui (assembly GCA_032275445.1). Taxonomy (NCBI): domain Eukaryota; kingdom Metazoa; phylum Chordata; class Aves; order Tinamiformes; family Tinamidae; genus Crypturellus; species Crypturellus soui. Next base: position 195,398 of record JAUBNY010000306.1, on the reverse strand, counting down.
CTCAAATTGCTTTCTGGAGCTTGATGGTCATCAAAGTTTCCCCAGTTTTCCTTTAAGCATGACCACAACAGTTGGACTGATGTCTACTGGCAAGTCTAGTAACATTTTACAGTGAAGTCTCTTGGCTAACCTGAACCAGCAGCTGGATATAGGGGCTATGTGGAAAATGGTGGCAGGGAGAGGTATGGGGTATATAAATTTATTGGAAATGACATTATAGAAACACAGAATGCAGATAGCATAACACTTGTTGTGAAATACAATCTTTTACCAATGCCCTGCAGAAAGACAGAGATAGTGATATGCCATAGTGCCAAGTCCACCAAAGTCAATGACCTTCACCTATAATGATCCTTGGACAGTGCATGCACTAGGTATCATCAGGAATTAGAACAAAAAGGAAGAGCAGTTCGAAGAATGGCTGCATAAGGGTATTCACATTGCAAAGCTCAGTTGATACTGTCAGTCTTCCTCCAGTTGTTCTCCAGTATGAAATAGTTCTCCAGTTGTCGCCCCGTATCAAACATCTTCTCTTTATAATAAAGTATCTATATTTTATATTAGAAATTAAACACTGTATTTTGATAGTTTCATGAGTGTTTTTCCAAATCCCAAAAATTCAAATGTCAGTTGAGATATCTTTCCAGTTCAGTCTGTTCTCCAAGAAAGGAAATTTAAGGGTTTAGGAACTAACTCTAACAGAAAGGTATTGGCCTTAAAATGAAGCAAGGCAGAATTCTGACATGTACGTTACCCCTCACTTTCTGCATAACTCTAGATTTCTCCTAATCTTAACTCAGAGTTTCTGTAATTTTGAAAATTTTGTTCAAAAATTTTTTAGCACTTCAGTCTTGTATTCTAGTTGCTTGCCACCAATTCTATGTTTCCTGTTGTTTATTTATTCCATTCCAAACAAAATTTGACAGCAACCTACTTTATATTTATTTTCTGGTCAATTTTACTTTATTTCGCAACAAGTAACATACTTCAGTGTAATTTTTTAGGTTCCTATACTTTTGTATGTTAAATATAAAATAAATTTCCAAAGAACGTACAGACACACATACAAACAAATATTTTACTTCTAAATAGACCATAAAACTAATTAAGTGTATACCATGTAGAAATGTTGTATAAATTATTAATCAGACATTAAATTCCATTTTAAAATCTTCTAAATCTTCTAAAATATGTACTCAACAGAAGACAAATTCTTATAAGAAATCTTTACATGCATAAGAATAAATACACATCATGTTATTTTTTATTAGGGGACTAAAAACATACATCTTCTAGATTTTCTCCATATTGCTGAAGCTCTGTCCTTGCCTACTTTTACTATGATCATTTCTAATATGGTTGTGTGTGTTTGTAGTTTTTATATTCATTTTCTGATGAAAATTCCTTTGGAAAAGAAGGGTAGCCACTCTCATCCCTGTCCAGTAAAAAGTATGCTGAAATGAGAATTTAGTAATGGAGATCCACAGAACTGAACTAGATGCAAGCCACCATGAAGATTTCTCCACAGGAGGGTTGGCTCGTAATAGACCAACTGGTCTGTAACTGCCAAGTGAGTTTCAGTGTTGAACTCTGAAAGTGCTAAAGCACATAATGGGATAATGAGCAATGAATGATGCCAAAATAGAGCCAGAGGTTGCTTTGTCTGAGGCTTCACACGATAGCCTGTTGGAATCTTGGCTTTGCCACAGATTACACTTAATTCCCCGAGTTTATCCTAATCTCCTCCCTATCTGTTTGAGCTTCAAATATTTTGCTTTCGTTGCAGTTTTTCTTTCATTCCAATCTCTAAAGATTGAGAAAGTATTATATTTCTTGCTTTGTCTTACAAAGATGATAAAAGAGGATCTCATCAACCTATAGAAAATAGCATAATTCATGCTACCCCAGTGATCACTGATGAGCATGATGAGGAACATGCCAGTAGGGGGCATCACTAGAATTCAGCAGGAAATATACTATTGATAATTGAAAAATCATTGATCAAAAGAAATTACTGATGCGAATCATTAATGAAATGCATATAACCTTTTTTTTAATCTAAACTTAAGTAGGAAACAATGAAATTTTTTTCACCTTTTATTCACAGTATTTATGGTAATTTATCTTTTTATTTATTACTTTATATACCAGTTAATGTTATGTGTCTATTATTATTATTATATCCATTATTCTCAACCCTGAACTGTTCAATATGTTGAAGAGTATTAGTAAATAATGCAGTCCTTGCAAACACTAATGAATTTTCACAGCAGATATATTTCCACTCTTAAATAACAGTCAGCAGCATGAAGACCTTATTCTTCAAACTTTTCATACATGTATATGTATGCACAGGAACCAAGTGCACACTCACCCATCTGTCTAATCCTATCTATGTGACTCAATAAGCTTGCAAAGGTGGCACACGCAATGCCCGTAGTCAACAACACACTAGAGAGCCATTTTGCCTGCTTTGCATCCAGCTGCCTTTGACTTCCCAGTCAAAAAAGCAGACAGAGATTTATCATGAGATTTAAAGGGGCACATGTCATATTACTAATTTCTCTAAATAAAGAAGAAAAGTAATGGCCATAAAAGGAAAAGTGGGTAGTTTCTCTGCAGGAGGCAGTTCCCTGCTTTTTAATATATTTAAGCAGGGATAAATGAGCATTCTATTAAAAAAATATATATGGCAGGGGAAATACTTCTCAATTCTTCCTTTCATTTAAAGTCAAAAGTTCCTCATGTAACTGGTAAGATTTCAAAGACTTTGGGTATTTCACATGGATTTTTGTTTTTAAGCGTATTTTTAAGCAATACAGGTAATCTCCAGGTTTTAAAACTGGAGGTTCTCTAGGTGAGTCTGGAATCCCAGCACTTATATAAACAATCTGTCAGCAACCTAAGTGAACCTTATTGTGTTGCTGGAAGAGTCTTGTCTCCTGCGGAGTCCCTCTCTGCGGTTGTTACTGAGCACACACAAGGGAATTCTGCCAATGAAAGTGCATTTCTGACCTAGGAGGCCTGAAAAGCTGGATGTAGCTAACCAAGTCTAAAAGTTTTTCTATGCAGGGGTATTCAGAAAGATCATTCTGAATTAGGTATACAGCTGACTTGGTAAATCTTCCCTGCACCCCTGGTTGGACAGCCTCATAGAAAACTATAATAACTTTAATTTGATTTGGTTTAATTTACTTTGGAAGTGATTTAAAGCCATTGAATAAACCCTGTTTAATTTTCATTATAGTTTTCACACAAGGATTTTATGCAGTTTAGCTAAACCACTTGATATTTGCGCAGTATGCTAATTTCAATCAAGTATCTTGAACTACACTGTATAGAGAAGGTATAAGTAAAAACAGAAACCAATGTTAGAATTACTTTCTTAATTTATCCTAATTTCAACTGTGTACATGTACACCACATGCATGCACTCACACATAGGTATACAAGCATAGAAGTATTACTAATATTTGAAATTAAGTAAAAATGTCTGGTTTCTTAAAGGAATTCTTCAGAGTTAATTGAAAACTTATTTTCCAAACTAATTGAATATATTGTTTCCTCAAACCTTAGCACAAGTATTTTTTCAAAAAAATTCCAATCTTATGTCTAAGTTTGATTAATAAGAAAATATTAAAAATAATGGGTAATAATACTGACAGTCAAAAATTTTATTACTCAATGTGAGAGTCATGTCACAGCTGAAATTTAGCACTGATGAGTTTTTATTGAGGTTCTTGATGCTGACAATCTAAAATATGACAAGTACCAATGGCAATTAGATCTGTTTGTTTAAAAGCATTTTCTAAAAGTTAAATCCTCAGTTTCATGCAGTGCAGTGCTAAAAGTGTCCATACATTTCATTAAGGTACTGAGATAATTTTCAAAGCTGAAAAAAAAAAATCACTCATTAGTATTTATTCATATTCTGCCTCAGCCCCTATCCTTCAGTTTATCCTTTTGTGGAAGCTTTCCTACATTTTTTTCTTATCCTGGTGACTCTCCTGCTTCCAGATTCTTCACTCTCTTGACCTTATTTAGTCTGTCAGCACTTTTCTCCCCAGCTCACTGATGATGCTGATCCGACAAGACTGCTGCCTGCAATCGAGTATTCCCATGGTCCCTGTACAACAGACCGGCAGCAGGAAGGACACTTCCAACTCGCACATCTCTGGATGTTAAAGGATCCAGATGCCCATATATGTGCATGACCAAGCTGCTGAATTTTTGATTCTTGACTTTCCTAAAGCCTACAGTTATGAGCTGGGAAAAGCTTCTGCTGAATATGAGATCTATCGCAAAAGTCAGTGCTTTTTAAAAATATCCCTCTTCTTAGGTATTTCTTCATCTGCTATTAGGTCTCAAATAGTATATGTGAGCATGTGTGTACTCGTGTACACCTTAATCTCTAAAAACTATTAAAACAGTATTATTACTCCATCTACTAGCATATTCTACCTTTATACTCTGGATATACAATTAGCAAAAAAACATGTTTAGAGCTTAAGTCACTATTGATACTATCTGCTCGTGCTTACAAAGGAATAATTTAGATGCCATTGCAGAAGGGGTGTGTTTCATTTAATTAATGCTTTTGATGATGGCAAAATTATTGGTCCTGAAATCACCCATAAGAATGTCTGGAAAGACTCCATGACATACCAGCTGTGAGGTGTTGTTAACCAAGTCTCTAACTAATACAATTCATGGCTACCAGTATAATGTTTTCATATTTACATGAAGTCCTGAATTTGACACAGAAAGTATTCAGGTCTACAATGCAGAGAAGGATTTGAAGTCCCCTTAGAGGAAAAAAAATCAAAGAAGTTGGCTTAACATATCACTACCTTCACCCTATTATATTTTTACTTATTTGGGCTAGTATAATAATGATTGTCTCCATGTTGCTGATGAGCCATGGCATAGCACCCACTTAAAAGTAAAAAGTGACATGATTTCAGTCTGTTTTAGTCATCTTCACTGATTTAAACTCCAAGAGATAAGCACACATGCTTTTGGGGCTACTTTCTCCTTGACTTCAAAAATACTTTTTCCGGGATCTTGTTTAAACTAATATACCAGACTTCATGATGTCTCTTCTGAGTTTAAAGTACATCTGCAACCACACTAGTGAAGGCTTGTTAAAGATTTTCTGTCACTGTGACTTCTGCTCCTGAAGAAGGAGAGAAACATAGTCCTTGCATTTGGTCATTGTAGGAAGCCTTGAAATCCTACAACAGAGGCATGTATTTACCCAGTTAGTATGGGAGGAATTAGGGATGCCCCTGCCAAATGGGTTTCTAATCAAAGGATGAGAAACAGATAGAGCAAATAAAATCTAGAAATCTTATTAGTATTTAGTAGGAGTGTATGTCATCAGGAGTAGGATCCTTAGGGCAAAATGGAATATAATGGGGGTGGGGAAGAGAGAGAGAAGTTAACATTTTATTTTTACTTCAATAAGAATATGAAAATTAACTTACTAAGGGTAACTTACTTCTTCAGCTTTTCTTGCCTTTGAAATGTTACTCCACTGAAACACATTTTCCCACTATTCTGTCATTCAGTGGTATACAGAGGAACATTACTTTCTTCTTTTTCCATTCAGTGATCTCTTCATTTTGCGTAAAGGCAAATATTTTCAGTTATAGAGAAATTATTATATGCATGCGGAAAATCATTTATTTAAAATTGATGTTTATAGCCAAAAGGTGTTCCAAATGTACACAAAAAAAGGATGAATAATATAAAGTTATGCGACCCTTTACGAACAGCCATCATATGGAATATAGCTTAGTTACCTTGACCTTTTCATAGAAGGCATACATGACCTTTTAGGAACGGAAGCTGCTTCGTCTCTACATCTCTCTCTGAGCACCTTGTAATTAGAGAAAAGATTTTCTTTCTGTCCCAGTCAGACTCTAAAGCTGCCCATAACCCTCAGCTATTCAGTCTTTCATGCCGTGTAAAAGATTTCTAGAAGGAGGAAAGTTGCTTGCAGTGCTTCAACCTTTTAATATCTCTGCAATAGTCAAAGTCCAGTGCAATAGTCAAACTCTACTGCAAGTCGAACACAGCAATGAATTAAAATGTGTAGTAGTATCATGAATTAAAAAAAAAAAAGTAGATAAATATCCAAACTTCTCGTTTAGCTGAAATGAATCATATGCTAATTTATTAACACATTCATGAATGCATATGAGACAGTAAGTTTCTGCTAGGTATATAATCCCTGATGACTAGCAAAAAAAGATCATAAAGAGTTGAGATCAAAGAGTTAAAGTATTTCGATCATTAAACTGCTACAAATGTAATACTTCTAAGAATATTTCCTCATTATGAGGAAAGAGGAAGATTCACAAAAGATGTGATACAGAGAAACTTCCTGGAGTGAAGGAGTAATTTTGATTTACATCAGCTAAAGTTGGGTCAAAGGTATAGTCTGCAGAAATCATTGATTCCTTTCACCTTAGCCTCCTAGCTATTGCATATTTTATTGTACTAATGCTTCTTACAGTAACTACAGTATTAAATTAGAATTTTAACATTATGATCCATAAATAGCACAAAATCTGGTGTATATAAATCAGGAAACTAAACTGAAAGTATAACCTGAAGATTTATATACTAACATACTAAATCATTACTTTAAAGTTAAGATTTTTAAAGAGATTTTATATGCAGCATGCATAAATCAGAACAATATTTTGAAAGTTAATGTGCCCAAATCAAAAATTTGATGGTTTATATTAACGAGTCATGGAAAATTGATTACGCTTAGAAGAGTTTTTTAATGTGGAAATTCTTGTTTTTATTCATAGCAGATACTATTTTTTGAGACATTTATGTTCTCTTTTGTATTTTTGAAACAAAAATGCTTACTGTGGTCATCATTCAATCACAAAAAATGAGAGACATAAAATTAAAATAATTGTATGGAGCAAAGTCTTAGAAAGCAAAAACTGTGGCTCCAAGGTTTGGAACTTCTAGAATTTCACTTCACCTAAAATCAATTGAAGATCAAGCACCTAGACCAGATTAGTACTGTTTAAACTACACATAAGTCAGTTTTAATATTGTTTTCTTTTAGCTATGTATTTTTAAAGCCTTAGCACCATTCAGTCACAAAGTGCATTGCCTGAGATTCAGCTAGCATTCAGTAGTACTATTAGTAATATTAGTACTATTATTTCTTGAGTCACGAGTCACTTCACAGAAGCCTCTGCTCATAGTAGTAGTCAACAGGAAAATTATGACCATTTCTTTGTCCACTAAGAAATGACTTCAGTGCAATCTTTTTGGGGGTGGAATAATGACCTGCACCTAGTTTAGAAGACAGCTTAATATTTATTTCAGAGCTAATATCCTTTAGGACAATATATTATTAAATTTATTTTGGATTTATACTAATATATCAAGCAGAACAGAACTCACTAATGATCAGCTATACAGCCTTGTCACTGAGATAAGCTTTTTTTTCATCATCCACTTCAAGGATATTTCCCTTCCATGAATTGTTCTAACTTCTTTACTCTGACCTTCATACCTGAATACTTCAATTCCTTCTCAATTTCATCTTTCAGTTCAGTCAAAACTCTTAAATTAATTAACTCTACTATCTCTCTCCTCCTTTCTTCTCTCTTTTTTTTTTTTATTCACACATTTCTCACAAAATGTTAAACCCATTTCAAAGCTTTATATCAGCAAGCATATGTCACTCTCAAGTCTCTGAAAACTATTTGTGCTTCTTTAGTAGGCTGCAAGCCTCACCTCTGTACAAAATGTTTTGCATTTACTACATCTATCCTATGAGCATGACAAACCAACAAAACCTGCGTTACAGAATCTGTTCTTATTAGATCGCTTGGAAAATTGTTTGAATATTGTTCTTATTAGATCTCTATGAAAATCTTGTTTGCTTAACATTATTCAAAATAAATATTACAAGTTTTTATTTTCATAAATTTGACTTGATTTCATAATCCACGATCATCAACACAATTTAATTTTAATAAATATCACTTCTTATGATCTTTCTCCATCTCTGTAACTCTTGCTTTATATTTTCTTTCTTATCCTGAAGAAATACTAACCCTACAACACTTTCTAGCATTTAAGAGAAAATTTAAATAGTGATTAAGTTAAACTTCAGAGATATGGGGCAATTATTTGTAATCTCAACTACGACTGTTTACAGAAGATGATAGACATCTACATTTACAACTCTAGGTCCTTGATCCTCAGATGACACATGGTACTTTTTGCAGATGGATCATACAAACTGTGCATCTGTGCATAAATGTCGCAGAGGTATTTCAGTTCCCTTTTGCCAGCTAACAAATAAAAATCATCCACAGATGTTTCAGAGAAAAAGAGGGATAGAGAGACAGAGAGGAGTCAATTCTCAAGGAATATATGAAGCAAGCCTAACTCTCTGGTGTACAGGTTAGAAAAGCAGGCGTATGTGTAACTGGGGAATTTTTCCAGACTCATTTAAAAAGAAATGATGAACTCAATATTGGCTGCAAGAAGCAGAATCCTTCTGTGTATAACACTGGAGCTTACAGCGTCAGAGGTGCATTCACAGAGCACAGTGAATATGAACAGCATATGCTAGGGACTTTTATCATTTTTCCCGAATGTTCAAGATAGAAATGTGTTGCCAAAGAGAGGGAGGGTGGGGAAATGAAGTGTAGCGTTATGTGACTCTTGTTTCTTGTTTATCAAGTCTTTTATTCTTCTGCCTTTCTACTGTTTGGAATAAAATTTGGAAACAGCAAAAGAAAATGAGTAAACAGAGTGAATCCAGAAAAATTATCCAGCTATGTTTGTGATTAGTGATGTGCAAATAGTCTATATGTTCCCATATATATTCTCATATATACAAAATTTTCGAAAGACAGCAAAACACATTCAATAAATACATTTAACATTGACAGTCATGGATTGTGAAGGATTTTTTATCTGTGTCTTGGAAGATTTCTCTCTCTCTCTTTTTTTTCTCTTCATGGAAGAGAAATGAAAAGTGCTTGCTAGGTCATCTAGTCCTTTATTTTACGTATGGGGGATCATTCTCTTTAAACTGTTCTTTCATGTTCTGTACAGTAATACAATTCCTTTTGAGAATGAGCACAAAGGAAACAAAGAAAAAGAGAGAAGCCATTATTTCACCGTGGGAATCATGAGAGTCGCTGTTGCACTAGGACATATACTAGGACACCTTGAGAGCCTCCCTATGGCAGAGAAAATACTTCTGCTAAAGAAGAAAGCAGCATGCACAGAAAGGAAAGGATAAAAAAATTAAATCCATTAAATCCACCCTCCAAAGAATCCATCTTCGTTAATGTTTGTTGTGTCTGTATGGCTGAATCTACTAATTTCCCAACATTGATCACTTGCCTTTTCTATCTAAGTCTTAGTCACACAGCACAAGATATGCCTCTAGATTTTGCTGTGCCTTTCTTTCGTGCTTGGTTTTCATAATATCTTTCCAAGGCCTTCACTACTAAACAATGTATGACTTCCACCCAAGTTCTTGGGAATCCACATGTGCACATATATTTATCTACAATATTCTGTCTCCTAACAGTTATAATCTGGTTATAACCTTGCAATGGGGCATATTAGTAAAAGAAACATTTAGAAAGTAAAGAAGAACATAAAAGAGGTAGCTACTGTACAGCAGGAAATCTACCCAAGGGCCCTACAGACTTTTAACTCTTGAGCCATTTTTTTAATTGACTTTCCAGTGAAACTGCAATTATTTAATACTTAATGCCATGGTTTTTTTTATTTTCTCAGGAAAAAAAATAGAGTACAATTTAAATTTTCTGTATTCATTTTAAAGATGAGGAGGCCAAGCCAAGTAGTTTAACCTCTATTACAATTCAGTTATTTATACTTTAACGTTCTCTGGTTTATTTGGCTTTGTCAACAAAGTACTTCTTACATTTTACTTAAATTAATGCAAATAGGACAGGTCCAATGAAACAGCAACACTTGCAACATATTGCTACTTTACTGAGACAGACGGGTTTTAGAGACTGGGCTATAGCTCTAAATCATTTTAGAGCTCTAATCCTGGTGAAAGTTTATTTTTCTGTATAATGTGAATGGAATGAGACTCAGATTGCTGTACTTTGTTGTATAGCGGAAAATAGCACTGTTTAGTAGATTCATTATTACTGCACATTAGTAAATACATATTTATGGATTTTATATCTGCCAAAAAGCAAAAACAACATTAAAAATTCTACAGAGGTGTATATTTATCTTAAAAAATACAGTAACTTCAAGAAGTATGAGGTTTCATGCATGAGGGTGACATAAAATGTCAAAGCCTACATATGACTGTAAAGAGAGCCTATCTGTGATTGTAGTGAAGTATTTTGTAGGTATGATTAGCTTTTTTTCTTCAAAATTAGATTCTGTCTATGGACATTTGTTGCCCAAGAAAATGTAATATGATGTTCTTCTGGGGTGCCTGATTACCTGGAAAACAGAGAAGAAATGCTAAGGAGTGGAAAAGTCTGTGCATTTCCCCAGAAAAAAATGATATATCATTTTCTGTTTCAAAATCATGTTTAGATAAGTTTTATCAAATGTTTTACTAAGAGTATACTTGTATATAAAATGACACACTACCATTTACTCAACAGAATGGTATTCATTAATATTTGCTAAGGCTATTGTCCATATTTTAAATAAAAGTTTTCACAGATGGTTTATGTGTCATATATTTCTGGAAATCATCCAGTCCCCCTGCACAAACAGGGTCAGCTACATCAGGTTGCTAAGGACCACTCTCATACCAATTTTTTTTCTTTTCTGTTTCATTTTGTGCCCATTGCTTCCTGTCACTGGGCCCTAATGAAAAGAATATGACCCTACTGTCTTTATATCCTCCCTTCATACATTTGATCTGATCTCCTGGAATCTTCTCTTCCCAAGGTTGAGCAGTCCCAACTTTCTCAATCTCAGCTTTTACGAGAGATGCTCCCATGCTTTCACTAGCTTCATGGCCCTTGGCTGGACTCCCTCCAGTATGTTCATGTCTCTCTTGCAGCAGGGAGTCCAGGCATGAACAAAGCACCGTGAATGTGGCCTCTTCAGTGCTGAGCAGAAGGAAGGATCACCTCCCTCAGTCTGCAGCTGATGCTTTGCCCAACACAGCCAGAGATGCTGCTGGCCTTTTTGGACACTGGGCACATGGGGCAGCTCAGGCACTCCCTGCAAGGCTGCTGTGAACCACCTCCCGATCCAGCCTGCAGCGTTTTGCCTATACTGTTTCCTGTGCCTGCCATTTCCAGTGGAGAAATTAAACAATGTGTCCAGAGCAGTCTGTTTGGTCAAGGAAGTAGTGAAACCATTTGAATGAATGGAAGTTTAGTGAAAAAAAAAAAAGAGGGCTATAGTCTACTGTGGGATCCAGTCATGTTTGAGGAAAATTCAGAAACATCTTGAATCCCATAAGCATAAAATCAGCTACTACAAATCTTCCAGACGAGAAGAAGCACCACAAGTGTTCAACAGTGTGTGTGACAATTAGCAGGTGCAGCAAACATCAGCTGATATTTCAACAAGTCCCCTGTAGCTTCAGATTTGGCAGCAGCATCTGGACAACTATTTGTGTGTTACTGTTTTGCTATTTAAGGCTCTGAGTTTGCTATTCTTGTTGCAATATCTTATTGTGATACTGTGAAATCATTTGGCCTTTACTCTTGAGAAGCACAGTTGGCTCTGACACTTAGCCAACTTTTAGTAATACAACTTTTAGTAATACATTTATAACAACAAAACATTATCAGGTTTAAGCCTCAGGAAATGGTTTTTTTTTTTTTTTGAATCTGGCTGCACTTAGCAAAATGAATGAAAACTGTGGTTTTGGAGAATGTTAATTTACTTAAGTAGAACAGAGCAAGTAGTTGCATGTCGTTCATTTTAATCTGCACAGCCATTCCTATCTTTTTTCACCTACATAAATGAAAAAGCAGGATTGAACGTATGATCAGCCTGTTAAAGGGATGTCACTGTTTACAGCTGGCATGTCTTCATCTCAGGCTCTATGCTGAAATACCGATGGAGATTAATAGGCAGACTGTAGACTCAAGCGACATACTTTCTACACTCAGGCAGACTGAAAAACTGTAACCTGGCCACTTGACTAGGTCTAGCTATCAGTTTAAACGTATTCACTGCTCTTAACATGGTTTTTCTAGAGTGAAACACACAAGTCCTCAGGCAAAATGGCTTCCCTCGCATGACAAATAAAAGACACAATGATACTTCTTAAACTGGAATAAGTTCAATGTTGTTTCACATGTAGTCCTGGTTTCAGTTAAATTAGAAATTTTTGAAGGTTCATGTGTTGGATGTTAAGCTTTATCTTTATCTATCATCTCCTGCATTACTGACAACTGGAAGAGGGAAGAACACACTTGTTTGGGGAATAAATTAGGTGGTAGAGAAAATACAGCTAAGAGTTATTTACTGGGAAACTTAAGCTAAACATGAAGGAAATAAACTCCTTAACAATGAGACTTTTAAGACAGGGAAGTGTTCTCTTACGAAAGTGAGAGAAAGCCTCTCACTTTAGCAATATGCATGGAAATGAGTTTTAAATGGTGTTTGATGCATGCTAGAAGCAAACTGGTGAATCATTACACTGTAAATCTTTGAAAAGTTGAAGGTTTTCAATCCAGAAGTTTTTAAAAAATCTATGTCTTCCAATAAAGTGTGATGTCTTCTTTGTTGCTCAGTTCTTGGTATGGATATAACAAAAAGGATTTTCAGAAGTGACTTTTATGTAATGCCACAGTTTCCACCAGGATCAGAAGTAAGATGGTAGATAGATACACAGGACAAGTGGTTATCTTACCTGCAACCCAAATTGTTATCCTACCAGCAAATCAAAGAGTCTGCAAGGGAGCCTAAGTTAATCCATTTGGTACTTTCATTTGGCTCCCTTCTGCAGTAATATTGCCCAGGATGTGTCTATCTGGAAGGAAGGAAATGAATGGCCAGGACACCATATGGGCATGACTGAAGTCAGATGTACAACTTGAATTCATTATATTTAAATAATGTATAAATCATCTGACTCAAGAACTGGTAGCTGTGAAACCTAACTGGCATATGGTTCAGTTACAGATGATGTGTCCAGGGTACACAGGTATCTACAGCTCTTTTGGAAGTCCAGACAGCCTCAAATTATCTCTTCATAGAAGTGGTGGCAAGATTACAGCAAGCTATTAATACCAATGCCTGTGAGTATTAGTCCAATTAAAACACAAAATTGATTGGAATAACAAAATATTTTCCCTTTTTTTTGAAAATAAGAAAAACTAAAATGAGGAAAATTGGGAAAATAAAGATATTCCTGACTTTTTAATATAATTTTGGGTGGCCTTTGTGAAAAAAAAAAAGTATATAAATATATATATATATGGAGGTAAGTATATATAGAGAGAGGTATATGGAGGCTACATTTTTATATATATAAATATATATATATACACACATATATATGGAGGTAAAAGTTAATGATTATTTTTCTTTTGAAAAAAAAAAAGAGAAAATTTTTCTTTCGAAAGAAGTGTTGCAATCAGTTCACAAATTTAGCCACTTTTGTGCCATCTTGATAGCAAATGCCACCAGAACCTAGCCTGATTTGCATTTTATCCTGTGTGTTATGAGTGTGTGCAGGTTTGCAAATATGTGCACGTGCACATGTATGTCAAATACAGAACACTTTCTTTTAGCACATTTATTCAAAGATGATCATGCTGAAGATGATGATAATTATTAGCCAGATTAAAGAGTAACAGAGGAATTTAAAAAAAAAGAAGAATTTTGAAACAGCCTAAGAAAAGATATAAAGCATAAAAAGTCATAACAGGAAGGAGAGATCTTGAAGTGGAAGCAGAGGCAATAAAAGTATTTGGTTTGCCTGGAGATGAGCAACCAACGAGCCCTTGATGCCACAAATGGGGGTGCTAGTAACCTGGCCTGCTGGAGAGGCAATATGCATGTATGTATCTGTGTGAGGAAAGAACTCTGGAAGACTATGGAAGAATATTTAGAAATATATTGGTTGCCATTTGATTATTATTGTTTATCTTGCATCTAATAATGTGTCTAATATCTGTTGTATGTATTACTGATCCTGATTCTTAATAAATGGTTCACTGATATTGCCCTTTAATTTCATAAATCAATATGTTGTTAATAAATCAATAAACTGCTTTCATTCTGATATTGGGTTTAAACTGTGTGAAAACTATGTGTTTTTTCCCTTGTCATGGTAAGAAAATGTCCAAAGAATTGATAATGACCAAATGAAAACATACAGATCTAGAGAGATGTTCTTAACGTCATTAATTTACCTCATAATCCTCCTTCTTGCACTGAGTCTTAGAATTGATGAAGGAACCATAAGAGGGTTGTATACTACTTCCTCTGTAAAGGTTTTCGAGACTTTTTCACGAGGATTTTGACTTGTGAGTGCTAAAGATGGATTCTGGCAAAAATTTATGTTTACCCACAGACACAGCACGTGGTGCAGAAAGATTCCAATGTGCGATTTTATGCATTCAGCCAACTTCCTTCCTGACTCAATATACAAAAATGGAAGATGGGTTGAAGTTCTATTGCCACAAAGGAGTAGATAACTTCCTTCAGTCTTTCTGTTAGAGAATTTTGCAGTGTAAATCATATGGCTGATAAGAGAATACATGATTTTACAAGAAGTCTCAGGACATGTTTCCTCTATAAATTGGGCCATATTACATGAGATATAGTGTTATCTCACATCATCTTACAGAATCACAGAATGTGATTCTGAGATCTTCCTGTGATTTTTTATACTGAGACTTTGTATGACAAAATGTAACAATATGAAATCATTAATATAAGGCATTCCATTCTCCATTCCAAACTCATTTTTCCATCTTTTTAGCTCTAGACATATGTGATGGTTTTAGAATAGTTTTGTTTGCAAATGACATAAAATAGGACATATGCTTGGAAGACATTTTTATACGAAATAAAAGAAAAGGGAACTCATATGTCTGTAGAATTGCATGTGAAATCCTTGCATAAACTGAAAGCAATGTTACATATTCAGGTAATTGTCTTAGGAGGACCAGACTTTTCTTCTAAAAATGAAATAATTTGATTGCAAATGACTCAGTAGGGGAGGTTTCCAAAAAAAATCATATTCTGTTAAAAAAAAATCTTGAAATATCTAAAAAAAGTTGTGAGAAGTAATCATCAAGATATCATTTCAATGCCATCTGTCTAACTTTCCAAAGCCTGATGCACTCTACAGAGGAGTGAGCTCAAGCAAAGAGCTTATCATTCAAAATTGGGACCATTTTCTTTACTCTTTGTTTCATTTTTAAAAAAATCTTTTTCCAGATGGCTATGAAATCATCTTAAGTGTTATAAGTTTCCACTGGGTATCTGAATGTTGTCATTCATAGATACACACAAAGAGAAAAAAAATAAAAGAAGAAGAAGAGAAAAATAAAAGGAAATCCACTTAACATTCTACATTCAAACATGCAGTATGTTTATTTTGGAAAGCTGGGGTTTATTTCACTAAAAATATTTAGCTCAGTAAGATTTACAAATACAAATACTTGCAGAAAGATTCAAGCAAAAAGTACCAATTTTCAGTTAGTGGAAGTGCATGTGGTACAGTACAGAAGTTCAAAGAAGACATCAGAGATAAGGGAAAGGAAGAGTTTGTTCCACAACCAGAACAACAATTTGCCTAGAGAGCAAATTGTAAGGGTCTGAATCTGCCCCAGATGGTTCATGATCAGCTCATTGTTTATGATTAGTCTAGTCACAAGACCAGAATCTAATAGATCTTTGTATGGTTTTAGTAAATTTTCATATAAATAAGAACTGAGGGAAACTATCATTTTTAATATCATCCCTTTTTACTGCACACTGTAAAAGTACAGAATAACTTAGACTGAGAGGGCATCTGTAGTCCAGCCTCCTGCTCAAATCATGCTTAGATATGAGATTGCAGATCCAATTGCTCAGGGCTTTATCATGAAAACTTCCAAAGACAAAGACTGCAAAACCTCTCTAGGCAATCTGATTCACTGCTTGGCTGCCTTCATAGTGAAGCATCATTTCCATTTTCACACTCCTTCTCCTTGCTCCAATGAGACAGCGCTGTGCACAGCTAGAGCCTCATCTTAATACTCACCCATTTGCAATAACCCCATCCATGGCTGTCCTTCCTGGGCTGAGGATGCCCTATGCCCTCAGCTTGCCCTTACCTTGTTTTGTCCCTGATATTTAGGGCCTTCCCTGAGTACACTATGTTTTGTCTGTGACACAGCTGGACTCAGCACTGCAGCTGTGGCCTACACAGGGATAATTAGAAAATCACAGAACAGTTGAGGCTAGAATGCATTGGGAAAATCATTTAGTCTCACTGGGGAAATCACCTAGTGTCACTGAGTAGTGAGCTGGTTGAGTTTAGGAGCTGGTTGAGTTTAGAATCCAACGAAGAGGAAGCAGGGCTGTAAGCAGCCTTGCAACCATGGACTTCAGAAGGGCCAAATTTGGCCTCTTCAGAGACCTCCTCGGAAGAATCCCATGGGCTAGGGCTCTAGAAGGAAGAGGGGCTCAAGAGAGCTGGTCAGTATTCAAGCAGCACTTCCTCCACACTCAGGAGCGGTGCATCCCTTTGAGTAAGAATTCAGGTCGGGGGACGGGCTGGAGGCCTGCGTGGATAAGCAAGGAGCTGCTGGCAAAAATTGAACAGAAAAAGGCATTATACAGAAAGCAGAAAAAAGGACAGACTCCTTGGGGGGAATATCGGAATGTTGTCAGGGAATGCAGAGATGTGACAAGGAAAGCTAAGGCACAATTGGAATTAAACCTGGCAAGGGATGCTAAAAATAACAAGAGGAATTTTTTCAAATATATCAATGATAAAAGGAAGATTAGCCAAAACGTGGACCTGCTGATGAATGGGGTCATCCAGGGTGGGTGCCCTGGTTACAAAAGACACAGAAAAAGGAGAATTACTGAACGCCTTCTTTGCTTCAGTGTTTACCAAAAGCAGCCCTCCGGAATCCCAGACCTTAGAAACCAGAGAAGGTGCCTGGATAGAGGAAGACTTGCCTTGGGTAGAGGAAGACTGGGTCAGACAGCACAGAGGGAAACTTAACATGCACAAATGACCCTGATGGGATGCACCCAAGAGTGCTGCAGGAGCTGTCAGATGTTATTGCTAAGCCACTCTCCATCATTTTCAAAAGGTCCTGGAGAATGAAGGAGGTGCCAAAAGACTGGAAGAAAGCCAATGTCAATGTCACACTGGCCTTCAAAAAGGCGAGAAGGAGGACCCAGGCAACTACAGGCCAGTCAGTTTCACCTCCATCCTTGGAAGAGTCATGGAGCAGCTCATCCTGGCTGTTGTCTCCAAACATGGAGGATAAGAAGATGCTCAGGAGCGGTCAGCATGGGTTCACCAAGGGGAAATCATGCTTGACTAACCTGATAGCCTTCTATGATGGGATGACCAGCTGGAGAGATGAGGGGAGAGTGGTGGATGCCATCTATCTTGACTTCATCAAGGCTTTTGACACCATCCCTCACAACATCCTCCTGGCTAAGTTCCAGAAGGGTGGGTTAGATGAGTGGACGGTGAGGTGGATTGAGAACTGCCTGGATGGCAGAACCCAGAGGGTTGTGGTTAGCGGTGCAGAGTCTTATATGAAGGCCTGTAGTTAGCGGTGTCCCCCAGGGGTCAGTCCTTGGTCCAGTCCTGTTCAATTTATTCATCAATGACCTGGACGAAGGCACAGAGTGCTCCCTCAGCAATTTTGCAGATGATATGAAGCTGGGAGGAGTAGCTGATACCCCAGAGGGCTGCATTGCCATCCAGAGGGATCTGGACAGACTGGACAACTGGACATTGGGAAACCTTATGAAATTCAACAAATACTAGTGCAAGGTCTTGCATCTGGGGAGAAACAACCCCAGACACCAGTACAGGCTGAGGACCAACCTACTGCCTCTGCCGAGAAGGACCTGGGCATCATGGTGGACCACAGGTTGACCATGAGGCAGCAGTGTGAACTCGTGGCCAAGAAGGCAAGTGGGATCTTGGGGTGCATTAAGAGGAGCGTCTCCAGCAGGTCAAGGGAGGTAATCCTGCCCCCTTCCACTTAGCCCTGGTGAGGTTGTATCTGGAGTATTGTGTCCAGTTCTGGGCCCCCCAGTACAAGAGGGATGTGGAGCTGCTGGAGAGAGCCCAGCACAGGGCAACTAGGAT
>JAUBNY010000306.1:135997-167124 GCA_032275445.1 Crypturellus soui | reverse complement strand
TACTCAGAGTAATAAAATATTTTTGTAAAGAAGAAAGTTCAAAACTTGGAAGTCTTATGCTAAATAGATACTTACAGTCTCCTGAAATGAATATGTCAAAGGGAAAATCCAAGCAGATGTAAGGTTAAGATTACAGGCCTGAATGACAGAATATAGGGACTTCAGACACTTTCAGAATCCACTTGATGTTGATGATCTCAGAAATATTTTGGCATAGAGGAAATTTGAAAGTCATGAAGCTAAATGTCATAGCATGGGATAGCATGGGATCAGACCTAATATACAAATACATGAACAAGTTAATGTGAGTCATCAGAGCCCATGGTCCGTAAGAAACAAAGAAATGAAATTCAACAAATAACGATCTTTTAAAAATGTCAGATATTACTAGAGAAAAAGAAAGGAATTTTGCATTGTAAGCAAGGGGCAAAAGACATCACAGGAATGTGGGTGAATAAGTAACAAAGCCTGTTTCCTAACACTCTGATAGCAAGAGAGAGCTGCACAATGTGTGTTAGGGAAAGCAAATTACCCATCATCTTTTTTCTTTTTTTTTTTTCTACGAAGATGAGGTAAGACAAAATTGAGCTATTTATTTCTGTTTTAATAGTCAAATGGAAACTATGCAGCACTCTGATGGTGCCTACTTCACTTCTGTTCAACAGTTAGCCCTCCTGTGTCAATGTTTTCACTTTGGAAAATGTTTTTGAATTATGCATATGCAACTACAGTTTCAGAGAAAACTTATCACGTCATTTCTTTTCTCTCTGTTTCTACAAGGGGGCATTCATATGTCTTCACTCTGCCTCTTTTCTGCCTTTTTATCTCTTACACTGTGTTAGGTGAGAAAATATAAGGGGATGAATAGTATAACTTTGAGCTGCCCTTGAAATCAAACTGCTTTGAAGTAAGAGGAATCTGGTTGTTTCCACTCTGCCCTGAGTAGCTTTAAAAGTTAGAGTGGAAGGTGACAACATAAACTATTACAGTAACTCTCTTAGGGCTGCCTTGTAACAGATTGATTCTGCTATTAATGTCTTTGTCAAGGTTATAGCACTGTGACAATCCGTCAGCTAAGGACTGTCTTGAGTAAGTGTCCTCAGTTTCATCACAGGCGCTGCACTAATCTGACCAAATGGCTGTGAATTGTTTTTATTGCTTAATCAAGAGGTTATGCTACTAAATACACAAGCAAGTTTGATTTTTCTGCTTCTGTTTTCTGAAACACTGGACTAATGTGAGCTCTGAGTGTTCATTGTGCCTGAAAAATCAAGGTAATTACAAAAGGCTAAGGCCATATCATAATCACAAATGGAAAAATTCTGTTACTATAAATTAAATGTGTCTAAATCATTTAAAGCTGACTAAGAAGCAGTATCCTTTCCCTTCTGTCCCCTAGGAAAAAATATTGAATAAAAAACATTTAATTATGGTTAATCTCGAGAGTACTGAATTGTTTCCATTAGATGGCCACCTCTGACTTCTGTTCTCTTTGAGAAATTAATTGAAAGCAATTATATCTTAGAACTGTTTTGTCTTTTGGTTTTAGACAGTGAACTCCTGTGCATGTCTTTCCACCTTTTAATGATGATATTTTATCTTGCTAATAATCCATATATAATGTTCTTTATATTAATAAGTACTTAGGATTTTGTCTATTTGTTAACTCTTTGCAAATTCATAGAGCATCCTATTAGGAGGGGAACCAGCTTAATGCATACAAATATAAGTATACTGCATTATATGCAGAGATATTATTTTTCTCCATTTAATAACCATCTGTTTTAAAAGCAAACCTCAAGCTTGTATTCAAGACCAAAGCAATATGTACATGTTCTTACTAGGTGCATAAATGGAAGTCCTGTAGGCTCTCCTAAATCTCGCTTTTTTATTTATTTATGATTTTTTTATTTAATTATGAAGAAAACCCTAAATTACCCTTTAATTATGAAGAACATCCTATCATCCAAGATGGATGATACAAAATGTCAACAAGATATAAAAATACAGAGAGACTGGACAATAGAGCTGGAAGCTGAGAACTCTCTCACATGTTTTCACTCTAATGGCTAGGAATTATCCAGATGCAATTCACCATTCTTCACATAAGGGACAGAGATCACTCTGACTCTTGACTCTTCTATGACTCAAATTTAGCACCATAATTGATAGCCCCACCTGCAGGAGGCAAGCTTAGTATGCATCTAAAGTACAAATACAAATATAAGCTATTGTAAGAAGAATATTCTGTTTGTGATTCCCAAGGACAGAACTTGCAAGAGTTCTTGTCCAATACACTTCTCAGTTTGACCTTTGCATTATTCTTGCAGCATATTTAAGTACATTGCTGAATTGGTGCCTCAATCAGGATAATTACACTAATGGCATTTGAGTTACACCAGCTGGAAGCCCGAAGGCAAGAGAAAATTAAAAATAAGTAATATATTTAAGTAATTGAAATAAACTAATTATTTAGACTTTCTTTGTCACTTAGGTATTTTAGTCCATTTTTATCTTTTTTTTTTACCTGAACATATTTTAAGGTCTGTGCACTAGAACTTTGTGCCAACCTAGTCTTTCAAGATGTAAATGAATTCTGACTTCTCAAAATAAAAGGAATACAAAGAAATTGGTTCAGTTTTCGTCCATGCTACCTCTGAAGTACCTTTACAGTCTTGTTGTTAGAGGCACCCAAATCCAGTGCCCCCCAGGATCCTGTGAATTTCACTATCCTTTTCCCATAAATGCTGAGGTTCCTGAGCATGTATTTCTTACACACAAGCGTGCACACATGTTCACACACAGTATTTATTGCACTTTCAATTCTTGGACAAGTGTCCCCCCAGCTGCGGGGATAGAGTCCTCCGGCTCCTGTGACTGTGCCCTCCCACTCCAAGGTTGGCACTGACATCTCCCCTCTGACTACACAGCTAGTCCAATTTGGTGTTTGCTGATGTTCACACACATTGACTATAGCTAGAAATAAAATTTAGAGAGATTATACAGTCTGTGATGAAGTGTATGGCTCAGTTGTTTGACTAAACTATTGACCAATAATATGTTTACATTTAAAGGCCCCCTTTTAATCAGCTTTTCACTGTTTCCCCAAGCTTGTTCTTCTCCCTGATTCTTTCCTAAGCACCTCATAATGTTTTGCATACTTCCATAAACCCCTTAAAATGTTCCATAATGACTGTTTAATCCTAAAACACATTCCTTGCATACCATAAATCCTGTAATCCCTTAGGCAATAAAACCTTTTAGTTTGCATTGTATCACAGAGTTTCTTTCACTGACTCAGGGTTGTGGATTTCACACCAAGGTCAGTTGTCTAATGGTTCTTGGATAGTCCTAAGTGTAGTGGATTAGATGTTTTCTGATTTTTCACTAATCAGACTTTCGCTGATTAGGTTACCAGGGTTCTTCCACCTAGCACTGTTCCTCTGTTCCTTATAGGGTTTCTGTGCTTGCTCTGCATAGCCTTTACTCAAGTAACAGAACAATTATGCTTTTATCTTCAGTTTCCTTTAGCTTGTCTTCACGTTTGAGTTGGATGTGGAAATTCTTTTGCACCAAACAGGAGCATTTCCTAACTTCACACTAACTTCACTCTAGTTTCTTAGCTCTCCTTTCTTCAACGGAAAGAAGTAGTAATCTTCAGAAAATGCCTCCTTGAATATGGAGGTGTTGCTGCACTTTTGCAATCTTCACGCTGTGCCTTTCTATAGATGTATACTTTGCTCTCTCCATCGAATACATAAGGTGTCTTAGGGAATCTATGCCAAGCAGCATAGACACCTGTGCACATACTCCTATTCTGCAGCAGTAAACTACTGGAATAGTTTTTTTTTTTTTTTTTTTTTTTTTTAATAAAAGAGATCACATTTTGAAAAAGAGTTTTGAGTTTATAGACAAACAGCAGACATTAATAGGTAAATAGTGGCTGGTCTTTCATAGACTACAGTATTCTGTCTCCTGTCCAACATCATTTACAACTTCTGAATCTTTCCGATTTGGACAGATACCGTGAACATCATGTAGTAATTGCTGTGAACTAATCCTTGCAGTATTCCTTGTTATCCTTGTATTCCTGGATTAAGTTAAGAAAGTCAAGGAAGAAAGTATGCAATGACAATATCTTTTGTCAACTCTGTCTTACTAGATGAGGCTAGAACAACAAAATCTGTTGATCCTCACTAAAAATTAGAGCATAAAAGTAAGTTTTTTGGGAAAGAGTTGCTAGTCAAGCAGAACTATAGGAACAAACAAAATATATGGGTTAGGAATGCATATGTTTTGTGTGTGTCTGATACTCTTCTGCAGAGGGGAGTTTTTTGAGTTAGCTACAGTTTCACATTACTAGGAAAACAATTTATAGCAGTATGCAAGGGCATTAAAATATCTGTGTTTTGTGGTAGAATATGGAAAGGACTTGCTCATCAGATAAGATAAAACAAGTTATGTGTCTTTTTTAACATTTCCAATTTTATTTCTATAGAGAATTAAGAGATTCTTCTAGCTTTGATTTTTCTTAAAATAAAGAATATACTGTATAGACATACATGGCAGAAAAATGGGCATGCATTATCTTTCTTTCTTCCCTCAGTTATGACTAAACATAATTAGTGGCCTTAGAAACTAGGAGCTGTTGGAGTGCAGAAAGTAGTACATTCACAAAAGAAAACTGGCTTTTGAGAGCCTTCTAAAAAAGTCTGAAAGTCACAGACTATAGCACTAATAACATTCTATATTGCTTTGGTAAGTCTTATGGAGTACTCTTTTCTTCTATATACATGATCCTTGCTAATGTAACAGGAAGTCATTTGACAAATTAAGGCTATAGTATTCTTGGTAGCTTTTGTAATACAGGAAGGAGCTAAGGGCCACTAAGAAAGTACATTAGTAATAGCACCATTAAATCCCAGAGATGAAGAGCAGTTGTCAGTGTAAAAGAAAGCTGTATCAAGCCATGTGATAACTTTTCTGTCATGTAATATTCCTTTGAAACCACTAGCGTTACAGGATCAAACTTAGCTTTGTGAACTTAAAGTGTCCATCCACATAAAACAAGTTTTTCAACTGCTTTAAACAGCATAACTGCATGAACTGCAATGGTAGCAATTGATTTGCATTGAGATCTAATTTAAGTTGCAACTATCTATCCTAATAATAAGTTCTTCTTTGCCCAGGTATGTTATTATAACATTGTACAACAATATAATAACCATATAACAATATAATTAATTATATCAGTTATTATAATAATAGCTTAAAAATCCTGAATATTTAATCATATAATCCCTTTTTAAGTTCAGGTTTTTGCCTGTGTAGGTGCACAAATTCAGCTTGCTCTGGTTTGTTCTGATTATTAATTTAACAGGCAGTTCTAACAGAAACGTTTTTTCTTGTTCTAAAACAAATATTTTCTCTGGTTTCATATCTTGCATAGTTTGTAAAAACTGCTTTTACCGCTAAAAATAAATACTACTTTTTTCTCACTAGAGCATTCAACTTTTAAAATATGAGTGTTACAGAACTGTTTCCCCTCACCCCATAAACCCCCACCTAATAAAATACATATTGTATTACCCAGCAAGAATTACGGTTTAGATGTTAGTTCTAGGAATAAGTACAGGATCTCTACAGCTCAATTTTTCATGGTTGAAATCATCCCTGATTCATTGTGAAGCAGAAACCTTCAAAGACTTGGGTTACTCCCTGTGTAATAGTTAAATTCAATAATTTTGTATTAGATGCACCTGCCAGGTTCACTCTTAAGAGGCTATGAATCTCCAAAATAGAAGCTGCTAAAGGAACTTTTTTTCTCTTCTATTTCATTCTTCTAAGAATCTTAAATGAACCAACAAAAAATCACAAAAGATTGTTCAGTCAGAGTCAGTACATAATGCCCACTACAATTGAAAGGCAGTAGATTAATTCTTAGAATTCTAGGCAAAAGTAGTTACAGTGATCTTTTAAGTTTGATATATATATGGAGGGTGTTCTTTCAAGCAATTGTCCATAGTAGAACGGTTTTCAAGCCTTTATGGTCACGAAGTTGATAAAAGCAAAAAAAAAAAAAAAAGAAAAAAGAAAAATCGGTGAACATGAAGGGCACTCCTAGCACTCCTACGCAGAGCCTGCAGTGGAGATGCTGCTTTGCCACTATCAGGAAACATAATGTTAAGTGCCATGATAAGTGATCTATATCATAAACAGCAGAATAAAAGGCGGAAAACAAAACCTCAACCATTTCACCTAAGTGTGGGCTATCTAACTCCTACAGATAATTCCTCATTGTCACCTGCTTGAAGACAAGTCCACATTTCCCATTAGCAAAGTGCAAGGGAGCAATGGAAGGATGAGTCTAAGTCCTTCCCAAAGCAAGGAACTGAGCATGGCTCTTTAAAGAGATATTTAGGACATTTGGCTCTGGTACAGAGATGAGGACTGAACTGCAGGTTAGCCATGCTTAGTTTTGCTAATCTTATGCAGAATTATGAACAAAATATCAATAAACTTTTCACATAGCTCCACCATTTTCCATTTTATGCAATCTTTATATAATTAAAAATGTGCTCAAGCATCATTTTGACTTGAAAAATATTCACATATCATGTATGTATACATGTATTTATATATATATTTGTCTATACATATATCAATTTGTCCATTTAATACCAAACTTCTTCTGATGTTAAAAACAAATTAAAATTTGTGTTTTACTACCTTACTAACCTATAGTAAGATTAGCTTCAATGGGCAAAGAATCTGGTGAAAAAAATTACCTTTGGATTAGATTTTTGAAACTGTGAGACATAAACTGTATTGAATTCCCTGTTCAATTATGCTAGGCCTGCTGAAAATAGAAAATGCAGATCTTTAATAGACAATTTCAATCTGTACAAGGCAGAACAGCAATGGAGAGAGACTCTACCATAGTCTTTTCACAGTGGTTTGTAACTCAATAGAAGATCAATAGAAAAAAAACAAAACAAAAAAAACAAAACAAAAAAAAACACATGAATAATTAAGCAAAAATAACAGTGAAACCTGTTTTTTGTATCCTAGAGGATCATACAAATGCTGGTATTGTTGGCATAAGGTAACTACTACCTACTGCAAAGGATATTTAAGACATCTAACGACTTCCTATTATTATTCTTTTAGTCAGTCTAAATAACATTTTTGGTTTTAGCTTCAGTAGATATCACTGTGCTTTGTAAGAATGAGAAAGCCATTCATCAAATGCAGGAATTGATGTGGATATGTGAATTTCATATTTTTGTTAAGGCAGGGGTGCCATATATGAAAACTCAAGTATGGAAAATACAGAGGATACCATCTCTTAGGTGCAAGCTAGACAGAGTTCCTGTTGAGTGCATGGGACAAAGGTTCTTCCTCCATTTACATAGTGAATTTGCTTAATCTAGGCTCCGAAACAGGTCAAATTCCTCAAATTATAAACTAATCACTTAGAAGGTGAAAGATATTCTCTAACACAGTTCTTTTTGTTTATAAAAGGACCACATCAGCACCAATTCATTTCCCTTTTGCAACGATCTGCATCATTCAGTTAATCTGAGTTTATAACAGTTCCTTGGAGAACGGAAACACATCAATGGTGGCGTACAGTCAATGTCGTCACCATAGGCCGCAGTACGACATGTGACACTTGCTAGCATAAGGGAGGAAGTGACTTCGTAGCCATCCTGACGCAATCAGACTCTCTACAGAATTTTCAGATGCTTAAAATTTCTGCTTCTGCATATGCCCAGAAACATGATTCAGTCTTCACAGATTCTGGCATGATCCAGTCTAGATTGTTCTGAATTCACTCTGGGCGTGCTAAATTAGTCTTCTCCCCACAACCTCTCAAAAGCTCATTTGAAGAGGATTTTTCCACTTGTTTCTCTTACAACATTAAAAAAGAAGTGTGCTGTTTTACCTAACAGTTTAACTTAATTTGGTCAGTTTCTTCGAGTACTATTTTGTACATAAGCAACATGGTTTGCCTGCATTTTGCCTACTGAAAGAGGCACATAGAACAGCTGCTGAAGAAAAGGTAGTGCTGATTTCCACTTCCAACTATTGTGATGTAAATTAGATAATCAGTTTACTTAGACTACGGGACTGCTTTTCAGTATCTATTTACATATTTTTAAAGTATTTTTCAGTATTTTTCAGTATCTATTAGCGACAGACAATGCTTTATTTTGTATATTAATGGCAGAATTGCTGGTGCTGCAAAAGTGGAAGAGAGGATGGAATTATTCTTCTGTAATTTTCTATATGCATTTTTTTCCAGATTTGAATAAAAATAAATAAATCTTCAACCAGAACTACCTTTTATGTTGACACGTGAGTATGATTTTCCCTAGTTCTCAGCAGGTTAAACCAAGTGATAAAAAATATTATATACTGAATGACAGGAGTGGAGAATAGTGTAAACAGAGACATAATCACATAATTTTGAAGAAGTATTTCCTTGGATGTAGCACTTGTTTAGGTGGACTCTTCTCTCTTATTTTCCCTTCTTAGGTTTCTTTAGATTTTTTCCTATTGCTTTGGCAATTAACTTTTAATTCATAAGTAATTTTAGTATTTTTTCCTCTTATTTTGGACTTCTCTTCCATTAATACCTGCTCAATGACAAAGACTTGTATGATTTATCCTCACTGAGTACTAGCTTAAATTTGCTGAAAGCTGGAAGTATTGCTTATATCAGTGTATAGGTTTTTTTTTTTTCTCCCAGAAAAGTGTGTGAAAAACTTCCTTGACTTATGATGGAGAACAATAAGATAAATGCATCCTACTGTTGTGCTGAAATGAAAGTTTGCTTTGATGCAGGATACTGGAGAGCACTGTTCTTGTCATAAAAGCTAGCAGCTGAGCTTTCATTACCTAATTACCAGAAATGACATGCAGACAGGGACAAAGTTGGAAGAATAGATGAAGAGGAGATAAAAATTGCTAAATGAGAGATTAAAGCAGTGATAAACCTGCGACCAAGGGGAGACAAATGCTAAAGACAAGGTGAGTAAATTCTTCTGCCAAGAGATGTAATTCTGAATAGTAAAATATGTTTCTCAAGAGTTGAGGTCACTCAGGACTACAGCTAAGCTATTTTCTGTATGAGACTAATCATAAATTTATCTGTGTCAAAGTGCATAAGAATGTATATACCAAAGTCTCTCAGCTCCAGTGACTACTCTGTGGATCTTTGTAGTACCCTAGGCCTTTCAGGCCAATGTTGCTCTAACTAAAATGAAATTAACAATATAGGCCTGATACATCTCATCCTGAAATGAAGTATATGTTAATAAGATTGGACTAGGCCTGATATTTATTTGTGAGAGCCAGTACACTATATACATTCGTTATTGCAGTTTTGGTACAAATCTACTTCACAACTTAACTTTTCATTTATTTGAGAACTTAATATAAATTTATATTTATACTTCAAAAGCTAACATGAGAAACAGATCTCTACCCCTGCCTAGCCATCCTAACTCATGGGCCCTAGAAATAAGTCAAAGCTTAAACCAATTTAGATATATCTTTTCTCTGATATTTCTATGGGTTTATTTCTATTAATTATTAGAGACATTTATTTTAGAAAGAGAGGAGGTCCACAATAAACATCTAAGCTGTTGTATCCCATAAACAGAAGCATACCAAACAGTGTGTTTGTGAGAAAAAAATATTTGGAAGGAGAGACCCTGATTTTACCACTTCTGTTTACACTAATTAGCATTTAACACAGAAAAAATAGCCTCTTAAAAGGCTGATTGAACACTGGAGAGGAATAATAATGTAAGTCTCAGGTTCAGTACTTCAGTTATACTTCAAGGACTACCCAAATATTTTTATTCTAATGATATTCTCCACATTCAGCAAAAGAGTTCATTGCCCATGAGTAATTAAGTTTTGGTTTTACCTATGAAATAAGATGTTATTGTTTTAAGCAGGCTTGGCCAAACCAGCAGCTTGAATCTTAACTATGTTAAGGAAAGATAGTTTATCACTACCCATAACAGACATACTACCAGACCATTTCATTCTTGCTGAACTGGTGTTCAAGTACTAGTAGCGGTAAAGAAAAAAAGCTTTAATTAATTGGTAGTCTGACTAATTAATTTGTGGTTTATGATTTTTTCCAAATTCATAAAAAAAAAAAAAAGGATTACTGATCTGAAAGTAAGGGACCTGTTGGTCTCTGGCAAAATTCTTATCCCAACATCTCTGGACTTGGATTGTTCTTTGAAAGATGTGCCAATGCCAGAGTCCTCCACATTCCTAGGGCAAGTTTGTTCTTCATCTGCTGCTTTTACTATAGATGTAGAAGGCTTGCTTATTTGCATATAAATTATTATTTTTTTTTTACCCCAGATTTTAGTCCCATTGAACATTAAACGGAATTAAACCTTACTTTTCCTAGAGGAAGAAATCTCAGTGGTTTTGGGTTTTTTTTATCTTTTTCTAGAAGACACTTTGGGTTTCATTAGAAGTCTGAAGAATAAACATCAGGAAGACATTTAATGCTTAGAATTATTATAGTTGAGGTCTCTTGTCTCAGGTTTTTCTCTCTGAATATCTGAATCTTCCCACAAGCATCCTTTGCTGACTAAGAAGTCACACAAAGGTAGAGGAGGAAAGCTATGAAATAAAGTCAAATTTCATGATGGGAGGAGAAAAAAAACTGAATTGGGAGATTGTCCTTGTTATACAGGAATTTAAGCTCTAAAGAACTGGTCATGCAAATGGAACAAATGTGTTTCCCGGAAGGTGTTTAACCTGGAAGTTAGTCAAGGTCCACGTGTCATTGTCTGCTTTTAGTAAATGTGAAGCACAGTTGTCATTCATAAGTCTATGCATAGAGTTCGGTGAAGACACAGCAGGCACTGTGTAGATATCCTCACACATTTTGAGAAGATATAATATTTAAATTAGAATTAACAATCTGTATGACTAATTAGAAATTTCTCTTAGAATGGGCCTTCATATGCTTGAATTTGTTGTATATAAAATTTAAACAATATTTGTCTTGAAATGTAACAGATCACTTTGCCAAGCTGTTTTGAGAAAATTATCTGCATTAACATAATTGTTTCAGGGATCAATATTTTTATACTTAAGAAGTTTTTTATCAATCAAACTATTTGCAGTTTTGGTGCATGGCTTTCATAGCATTGACACACTGTAATAATATTACATTCAAACAGATATATTGATATTAGTAATAACATCCTGTTATAGACAGCATGGCATGAATGAATACTTAATTGTCTTTCCCATTCAGGATAATAATTTACTAATCTGTGTTAAGTTACAAGCATATGACAGTATTTAAAGGATTTTTTCACAGAATTGTTGGAGCAGTCAGACATT
This sequence comes from Crypturellus soui, assembly GCA_032275445.1. NCBI lineage: Eukaryota > Metazoa > Chordata > Aves > Tinamiformes > Tinamidae > Crypturellus > Crypturellus soui. Next base: position 155,733 of record JAUBNY010000306.1, on the reverse strand, counting down.
ACAAAACCTCAGGTTTGAAAATTTGCTTTTTAGATCACTTCTCTTTGGTTTTACATCAGTTGATAATTCATTTTGAGGTTTTTTTTCTTAAATCAAATAGCAGTCTGCATTATTATATATCACTGTGAACTGGAGATGCAGAATAGAACAACAGAGAAATTTTTACTTGTTAAAGTAGTATTGCTTTCCTCAGTACTGTCTTCCATGCTCTCTCCACATAGTTTTACATATTGGAATAAAAAAGATCTCACCAAGTAGTGGAGAAATATTCCCCAAATCTGAATGCTTAAAACCAAAGACATTTTCTAGGGATTGTAATAATCTCAAAACTATGGGGGAAGGGGAAATTTTCTTTAAAGAATGTAGTATTTTGCATTTTTAATGCTAATGGCTTATTTCATCATCTTATTCTCAGCAAATCTCTTTCAAAGAATTTGAAATAGTTCTTGGAAATGATTTTTTTTAATGCTGACTCCTTCCTTTTTCATACCATATTAGGTCATAATCTAGCAAATACTTAAGAACATTCTTACTCTTATTAACCATACCCGTGCTATGAAAACACCTTAAGTTAAACATTGAAAGATTAGTAAAGAAGTAATATCTTTTATAAGCTAAGCTAAGATAATTGGAAGAAAAACAAGTAAGCTCTTTGACAGAAAGACCTTTTTTCAGATCTTCTGAATATATCTGCAAGTCTTTTTCAGCCCTGAATAATTTCGCATTTGGTCAATTCTAGTCTTTATTTTTCATTTACCCCTGAATCTTTATGATTAAGTAACCAGATAAAAATTTCAATGTTGTTATAAAAGCTTTTTTTTAATAAAATACAAACACACATTAAAATTTTGAGCATTACAAAATGTCATTCAGATTCAGTGAGGATGCAAACAATATTCTTATAGCTAAGATGTCTAAAAGTGCCATAGCAATTGTTCTAGCTAATTAAATACATTCTGGGAGATTTCAGCTTTGCTGTCCAAACACAGTCTTGAGAACCTAAAAAAAAACTATGTGTCTTTATGGAAGAAGTGAAAATGGCTTTTGTAAGTTACATTTTTCTTTTTTTCTTTTCTTTTTTTTCCAATTTTGTTTTCTAAGCCAAGTTTATGAAAACAAAATAAAACAAAAAGTTTAAACACACTCTTTATAACTTAGGCCAGATGTATGATAAACTAAAGAATAAATATCAATATCCAAATAACTAACTTGATTGTCTTTAAAGAACAAACTTCTTATTGTAGGATATGATCTTGCTAGAGAAATAGTGCATAATCTAGTAAATAATTAATGTAGGACTTTTCCAATAAAAATGTGTATTCTCATTAACAATGATGCACTTGAGAACCTTTCATCTGTAAATGGAAGACTGATGCTATCATAAGTCTTCCATTAGCTATGGAAGACTTCCATAGATGTTGGCTGTTCTACCTGTCCACACTGTAGTTGCTAGCACTTTGTTCCATGTGCAAGATAGCACTCTTCCTTAGGTAAATAACTATGTTCCCTTTCATAAACATTCAGAGAGTAGTTTTTCACCACCTATCATGTAAATGAATTCGTTTAGGTATACTCAGATGTGTTCATAATGATAGGTACTTTTAGGAGATATTTAGATGGAAAATGACGAAATTCCTAATAGTAAAAACATTCGACAACACTTACCTCTTACCTCTTTTAGAAAGATTCCAGGCACCTCTTTAGAATGTGAAGAAGAATACTTTAGAAATACTTTAAGTGCAGAATTCTCCTTTACACTTAAGGACTTCTTTTCTTTAACCAGAGAGAAAAGATCCTGTGAAGAATTAAGATTGTTTGGCCTCACTGGAAATAGATTTTCAATACCTACTGAAGTCTGGAGAGTAAGAAATGGATAACAAAGAGTTTATTTTCTTTCACTCCTTTCACTTTCAAGAATATGCTGAAAGCTTTCTTGAAAAAAAAGCTAATTAAAAATAAACTATATATCCATGTACATGATGAAGAGCTTATTAAAAACAAAGAGAATGAGGTGTTTTTTTCCTTTTTTTTCACATCCTTTGACCGTGGTTACACACTTTCTTGAAAAAAATAATGCACGTTCTATAGCAAAATTTTAACACCTAAGAACGTGCTGAGATAACGACAGTGAAAAGAAAACTAATTCAGAAGCCAGCCAGTTATGACACAAGTGTACCTTTCCTTCTCATGTGCAGAAGATAAAGAGCATGGGAAAAAGCTAGAAAAAGTCTCAATTCAACAAGAAGTCTCCTCTCTGCTCTTACCTCACACTCTACAACACTTATCAAATCTCATGATATTCACTAGGCAGCAAGCAAAAAGAAGGAAGCTAAAAGGAGAGGAAATAAAAAAGGTATATCTCAACATGAAGGAGAAGCAAGCTTCTGATTCAGAACACAGCTGGGGCTCCAGTGGTGCTGCTTAAGATGAGCTTGCAGTGCATTTTCGCAATACGAGACTGTATTTTTCTTGCTAAAAATTAGTAACTGAAATGCTACTGTAATTTAATAGAGAACTTGTTAAAATTTCAAACATGAGATTTTAAAGTTTGCTCACAGAGTAGGTACATGAGGTAAATTTGGATGTAAAGAAAGAAGCAATGAGATTTCAATCTGAAGATATTTCTTCTTTTTTTTCCTGTCTGTTGTCTCAAGACTATGTCTTGAATGATTGATTTTACCTCTGTCATTTATACAGACTTACTGGTTTTACAAAATTGAATACAATTACTCACAGATTGTATGTACTCAGGTAAATCCAGATGAACTAAAACATTTTTCATTATTTACATGCTCAAACTTTGATGCTTTGGTTTTAATAGTTTAATTGTTTAAATTATATATGTTACATTTTGATAAATGGTCTAATAAATCTGGGAGTGCGATCTGTTTATCCTGATAATTTCTATTTGGAAAAATATGCAAAGGGAATGAAATATTGTTTTTTCCTTATTTATTTTAAAGATTTTTTTAATTACAAACTTTAGTAGAGTAAATGTAGTTATTTTTGGAAAATCTAACTAGGTGTGATTGCCATTGAGTAATTTTTAACCTACTGAAGAGTTATTGGACTGATCTTTTTTTAATTCAAATCTAGGTATTTTTATTAATCATTTACATTCAAATATTCAGCATGTGAGTAACAGGGAGTATCTTTCTACACTATCTTCCTAGATTCTGTGCTTGCTTTGCTAAAGACTTATCGATTTGCTTTTTCATAACAGTTAAACTTTGTATATATGTGAATTGGTACACTTAACCTATGAAAAATAGGAATGGATAATGCACGGTCAATCAAGTCAAAGTTAGTGAAGATCTGTCTGGATGTAATTTTTTCTTCTTCATATGAGGAAAATCTACAGCAAAAATAAGTCTACCTGTTCTCGGAAGAAAATGAAATAAAGTGTGAGAGGTAAAGAGATCAAAGATTATAAAATTAGGAAAGAAAATAGCTAAGGAAGGAGATTTATGTAGCAAATGCACCATCACAGTGCAGCACAGATCTTTTGCATCCCTAGGAACATTTTTCTAAAAAAAAATCGAATTGGTCAGACTAGGCTGACAAATTTTCTGATTATCTTTAAATGGTATTATTAATTCTTAGGTTTATTGATTATATTTAATAGTTTACCATGAGACAAAGAAGTGAAGAATAATAGGCAGAAATGATTTTGGTGAAATTTCATAGAAACACAGGACACATACTAGAATCCTAAACAAATACAAACAGATTCTGTTACTCTTTTTTTATCAGAGTCAAGAAATAACTATCATCTAATCTAAGATACACGTAACTTTACTTCTGAATACTGAAGTCTGCACTACTGACCTTAAATTGCCTTTAAAGATACAGAGAAAATGCATGTCCGGTAAAGAGGCAATAAATTAGCATCTCCGAATTTCTGAATTTAGAAATAGAATTCCGGTGTCTAACTTGTGACCTGAGATTCTAAAATTAAGTAAGTCTGTCAGGTAAACTGCAAAATGTTCTTAAAGCAAACTGGATCAAACTTTGGCTAATCTGGGGAATATTTGGAACCTGCAGTGAAAGGCTCATATATTTTATATTGGAATTTTTTAATAGAAAAATATGTTAAAACTAAAGTGAAATGAAATTTGAAAACTTCTCTGCATTTAAAAGTTTTCAACATCATAAGATTTTCTCCTGTTTTTCTGTAAAAAAAAAACAATCTTGAGTGTCCTCCCCAAAAATGTGTTTAGATTAGTAATAGAGCACTTTCATTGCTGGCATTTTGTTTCTGTATTTTATTTGACAATAACATACATTTCCTTTCCTTTTTAATTTTGTTAAATCAATAGGACATCAATAACTGACCCAGAATGAGAACTACCAAAAACAGCCATATGTGACACCATGTATTGCTGAGTATTTATAAAACTCCGATCAATGTACAATTAATATTTCACTGTAAGGTAAAAAAATGAAGCTGTTTCATTTTTCTATTTTCAATATCTTTCAAAGTAAAGCTGTATAAATATGAGAAATATTTACTTGAAATGCATTACAGATGCATTAGACCAAAAATCTTTCCTTGCAATGGGATATATTCTCATCTGATAAAAATCCGTACAGATTAAAGTTGGTGAAGGTGAGCCAATTTGTTTGCCAGGTGATTTGCAACAAATGATCTTTTCTATATTGTTTATTCAAACCTAACAGTAGATATCTTAATGGAAAAGATTTATTAGTAGTTTGTCATCTTTCTCTTCTTCATTTGCTGTAATAATGCTAAATCTTCTTCTTTTGCCCCTATTCCTTTTACTCTTCAGTCAAGGATGATTGAAAAATGAAATATGAAAGGTTCAGATGAATATGAAATTCACATTTCTTAGGGCTGTCATGCAAAAACATACAAAATTTTCCACTTGCCCAAACAGCTGGAGACATAGTCAGATCTCTGGCAGGACGTGTCATCTTTCCTTTTCCATGATGGAAGTTTGAGGAGGTTCATAATTTTCCATGATTGCATTAAGAAATAATGCTGTAGCAAAAAGCATTCTTCAAACATGTAAGAAATAGTAAATATTGAGTATTACAGTTTGCTGTCTGCCCATGATGAATGACAATTAATATGTGATAAGAGATGAGAAAATGATTCTTCTATTAAATGTTATATAATTGTATATAATGTTTTATTTTCCCCCTATTCCTTCTGTCTTTCATGCCTGGACACATACAAAATGTACAGAAATATAATTAACTGTGAGAGAAGGTGTTTGAGTCAGGTGGAAATTAATACTGCATTTCTAGGAAATGAAAATATATCATAATTATCTCAGAATTTTTCAAAATTCAATGTATAATTAAATTATAAATATTTTCTTTAGGCAACAAAAATTTATATTTTTTCTCTCTTTGTTTTACCAAGGTCAACAAAAATGACAAAGCCATTTGTGACCATCATAATATTTGTATCTAAAGTTGCAAATGTCTTTTACAATTTGAATTTCTGAAATTTCTTTTCCCTCAAAATAATGTTTTGTAATATCTCATTAGTTTACAAAAAATCTTTTAACATATGGCATCAACCAATCATCTGAAGATTGCAGTTTCCTATTAGTAGGAACATTTGAAAGAATATCTTTGAATGTTAGAGACAAGCAATTAATAGAAACTGAGAATGGGAGGAGGAGTCAAATCACTCTTGTTGCAACAATCCAATGAATAAAGAACAAGAGAGAGAGAGGTCATATTTGAACTAACATTGTTTTAAAGTCAATAAAAAGACCTGGGAAGTCTAAATGATATATTGTTAGTCAGGATACATTGTGCTACAATACTTCTACTAAAAATAGCTAAGTGTACCAATTAAAAAGCTAGATTAGTTAGGGCATGGTTTAATTACCTTTTTGCTACAGAGTATATCTCTTGTATTCATGAAATAATATACAGCTTTGCTCTCTCTGCAAGCTTCAGTATGTTTCTTATTATACTGAAAAATAACATTATGATGAACACAGGGAGCATCACTCTACATTGGATGGATGAAAAGAACACATGAGAAGTATGCTTTACTTTTTCTTTATTGCTTTCATGACTTTCAGAAAAAAAAGCTTGTACAGAGATATAAAGCATATACATAACCATCACCTTTAGCTACTACCATAAATTTCCTATTCTGCAAACTCTCTCAAAGATATACCAATATCAATAGGAATAATCAGAAATTAACTGTATCAATTGTCTTAGGGCAACCATTAAATAATTCCTAATATCCTAGATGCTCTTTATCACTACAGTTAGGATTTTTAGAAGATAAATGGAACAATACTATCAAAAACAAAACTACAAACTGAAAAAGCTTCAAAGAATAAAAAATATGTAAGTTTTAATAACTTTGATTAAAAAAAGAATTTTTTAAGTTTTTGGGGGTTTTGATCAAAGAAAATCCCATTGAAATAATGTGAATATAATTCAGCTTACTCAAATTTTACTATTACATTAAGATTTGATAACATCAATTTAGATATAAAATTGATGGAGCTGCCTATTAGAAAGAAAATAAAATCATTAAATATTCAAATAAAAATAAATAATCAAAAATCAATAAATAAAACCCAAGGTAGCTTATGACCCTAACAGTGAGAAAGTCAGAGTGAACCCAAAGAAAGACCAAAGCATGCTGTTGTCCACTGTGTATTGTTCTAGATATAAGTAGATGGTGTGGCAGAGTAGGATAAAAGTGATTATGGAAGAAAAACACTACAAGATATCTGATTGACCACTGACAAGGTGCTTAAATTTTCCTTGATTTAGTTCTATTAAATGGGGATAACATGTATTTTCTCTAAGGACTAACTGAAAATAGATTGAGGCACTTGTTAGGCTTCAAAATATAGTATCCTAAGGCATAAGCATGAGTTTAATAATTGGTTTGCTTTGTGTGTACATATGGGTGCTTAGCAGTAAATGTGCATATGAGTTAAACACCCTACTGTTCACTGAAATACATCCAAGTCGTTTTCAAGCTTGTTTGGGTTTTCAGAGAGAATGACATCTTGGTCTTTTTGTTTTTTTGTTTTTTGTTTTTTTTTTTCTTCTTTAAAGCTACATACATTGGAAATGAATCTCACAGTAAGCATATGTAACAGTCGGTAGTCATGTTCCATATATTATGGAAAATATGGGATATTTTCACGTTCCATATATTATGCATTCACTTCATTGTTATGTGATCCCTTGCGGCAGCAACTCATGAGTGTTGAGGCCAAACCAGTACATCTTGGCAAAGAGGAACTTCCTAGTGGCCAGGACAATGTGCCCAACAACTGTATTCTTTTCAAAAGAACTTGGACACCTTTAATGGCTGCAAATCCTAATAATCTCAGTTTTACATTTTAGCTTTTTTTAAAAAAAAACAATGGCTGTTCCAACAGCACCCTACCCTTAAGAATGCAGTGCTAATCCAGAAGAGTGCCACCTGATGATCTGCAGGTTAGCACATACCTCAGCCAGTACCTTTTTGTTTTTCACAAGTTTTTGCATTTTCCCTTACTCAAAGGTTTCATAGAGATTCCGTAGTGCCTGGTTGATTTCACAGTTGTTTGTGTTTACAGATACAAAAGTGGAGTTGTTTGTATTTAAAAGCAGAATGAGGAACAGTGATCAGCTTTCCATTTAGCTTTTTTAACTACGAGCAAGCTTGAGAGTATCACAGGCTGCATTTGAAGGGCTATTGAGTATAGCAGACAGGGAAAGGCATCAAGGGAAAAAAATGGAAATTCTGAAGTGTCATAGTTTGCTTTGCTAAATTCATGGGAGTCAGGCAAGAAAATTATGATAGAAGAGTGGGATACATGCATGGGGAAATACTGCATTTTAAGAGTAGCTTCAGAGATAAATGTGCTTCCTCCCCCATGACCCTGAGAATTGTTTGATGGAGTGAAGGGATAAATACTTTCACAGTACATTTAAAAACCTGCATGTAAATTACAAAGTTGTATTCAATAGGAGTTGTATTTTAATGTATTGAGACATTGCAGGGGGTGTCAGTCACATTAATACATGCCTCGGGTGGTTGAATGTTCAAGCACTCCTTGCCTCCCATTGCACCAGAGGAATGTGTTAATGAGTCCGTAGAACATAATCCTGTCATATTTTAATGGTATGTTAATTTAAATGGCTGTGGAACAAATCCTGGGGCTAGGAAGATCCATAGCATGAAGCCAAATGAAACTGCATTTTGTCCTGATCCCTTGGTCACACAGGCCTACTTGTCTTAACTGAGAAATTTCTAAAGACACCTTGAGGGAGGAAGAGCTATACAACGACCTTATTCTCAGTTACCTTGTCTTCAAGGAGCATGTTTTTTGGCAACCCTACTGCTATGTGAAAAGTTGAAGGATGTTTTAAAACTTCTCTTTGTTATGTTTTTCCAGTTAACAATTCCAAGAAGTGAAAGATGACAAGGAAACGGATTAAAAGGCTAAACAACAGCTTGCTTTCCTCAGCAGTTCTAATGCAGCCTTTCAGCAAATGTTGCAAGACCTCTTTTCAAAATGCAGCTTATTCTAAAGCATTAAGAATGTGAAGACTCATTCTGTCTTTAGCATTCCCACTATACAGCACAGACACTGCTGAATGCCAGTCCAAGAACATCTTGAATTATGTTGTGCTTGCTATAGAGTGATGATGATTTGGCTAAATCCTTCTATTGTGAACCAAGCTTGCCCATTCAAGGTTTAATAGATAAAGGAAACTCTCTACACTGCTCTATATTGCTCTACACTGCTAACATCAAATTCTTTCACTTTCTTTGATGCTTAAACAGGGATATTGATGTGAGTCCCAAGACCCTCTCCCATTCAGGATCTCTCAAAGGATTTGTAAGTATACTATAAGGCATCTCTAACAAATCTCAGTTTCCATTTTAGAAGTAGGACACTGAAGACAAGAATGAAGACATTTTCAAAGACAGTAGTAGTTGGCCCAGTCTGGACCTTTACACTTGCATTAATATTAAATGTTCGTGAAATATCTGAAAAGCATCATGAGTACAGCTTCATTTAGTGAAATACATACCACGGGATCCCTTGGGGATCATCAGAAAGCCCATCTAGCACTTATACTGAACAGTATTCTGCTTAAGCCCATTCCCAAGTCCCTACTTTACCTTGTTCAGAGAGTATTTTGCCTATCAGTGCACAAACCAGGACACTTTCTGTGGCAGGCTGTTATCTGGGAAACTACAAAAGGACAAGGACACAAGGCTCCAAAGGTCCCTTTGGCCTTGACCAGGCAGAGCTTGTAATCCTTGTGCTAAGCAAAGATTTAACAGTGACATAACCTTACCTCCAGGCTGACGGAGGTCCTGTGTCCACCAGCTGCTGTTCAGCCACTCGTTGACATTTAGGCTGGCCAAGTGGCTAGCAGCTGCTACTTGTCTCACTTCTTTTCCAAGGAATGCTCTTCCCTCTCATCCACCAGAAGGATTCATGCATGACCACAGGTTAAACTTCCTGATGATGAGCTTCTGAAACTCATGCTAGTAGTTTAAGTACTGTTAACTTTTTTTTCTTTTTTTTGCCTCCTTGCATTGGAATAAGACAGAAATCATTTAATCCACAGTTAGACAGCTAGTGAACTCTCATGAGTTTGTTGTGAGTCATTTTTCCAGAAATGAGGTCCTAAATTCTCCTTCCATATAAAGAAGAGACTTCAGAATTGTTCTGTGTTTTGTAATAAATTCAATATTGTCAAAACCAGATTCAATATTCACTGTAACGGTGTCAGAAAACTGCACATCTTGCCTGAGTCTAGAGTTTCTGAGCAGCACACAGTGATTACAAATCAAAGAATATGGATATGAATCAAAAAATGGCAATGTCCTCACGTCTCTCAAAGTATGCTAGAAATTTAGGTAATATAGAAATCAGAGAAAGCAGGAGGTTCAGTGGTACGAGAAGGAAATGGACACACGTTTATCTGCTCTGAATACATTTAACAAGAAATACAAAGTGGCAAAGTTGTTGTCTATTTGACTCAGTTATCATGTCTTTTCCACTTTTAATAACTCAGAAGAACATCTTATAAACTATTTTCTGAAATAAAGTCCTGAATTTACTTTATTCTCCATGCCTCAGCAGTTTAGACTTCTCTTCAGTTTGGCCTAATGCTATGACACTCAAATAATTTGACAAACATTACAGCAGCAGACCTGTATCTTCACAGAGGTATCTCTGTCTCATAAGCGTGTTTCACTTCTCACTTTCTGCCAGCTTCTCCCACAAAGGAATGTATGGGCGACCTTTCCATGTTGTCTTCTCCCTAGTTTCTAACTATTTTAGTAAAAGAAGATGTTTGTATGTGTGTGTATTCAGAGTTCAAAATCAGTGAGGAGAAAGGTCTGATTTATAATTATTTCAGATGTGAACTGAGAATTTCCTTCTTTTCTTGTCCTAATGTCAAGCATGCTCATTTTCAACACATCTTTTTCCTCCACTTTCCTACGTTCAATAGAAGACTCTCTCTCTACCTCAGTTTGAATTTATTATTTTCCCTGGCACACACCATTATAACCACCGGAAAAAAAAAAAGTGCAGTTTTGAGAGAAAAAAAAAAAAAAGATGATGGATTACAACCCCTTCTTGACCAAACAAATGAGTTATCAACTTAGCTTTATATATTTTTTCTTCAGTATTCATGAAACTGAATGTTTATTGACAGACTACTGCTAAGAATTTATTCATGCTGTAGCCTTTTGGGAAGGAATAAAATTTTGAGAAATAATTTTAATTATTCTTTTTTTCTTACTGCTATGGACAAAAGTGACTTTCCCTCTGAAGACTGAGATCCCTTTCTGACATAATTACCTCTGAGAACATCTTCATCTATGGCTGCAGGGGAAATCAAGAACAAGAAATGTCAAAATTAATAATCTCAAATAATAAAATAGTGTTAAAGACTACTCACTTTTTTCCATCTCAGACAGGTTGCCTGGAGAGGTTATGGAGTCTGGAAACTTGGAGTTATTAAAAACCTGACTGGGTAACCTGTCCTAGAGAACCTGCTGCAGGTGAACCTGCTTTGAGCAAAGGAGTTTAACTAGATAGTCAAAAATCTTTCTGCTATTCTGTGAATTAAAATAGCTTTAGATGCCACTAAATACTGATTTTAGTCATACAGAGGTGTGATTTCTAGTAGTATACCTTGTTACTATGACTGGACGCTTATCAGCTCTTCACCCCTTAATACTTGATTATTAGCCTGAAGTAGTGATTATCTCTGGAGGCAGACACATGTTCTGATGGGAAACACAAGTTCAGTCTGGAAGAGGACAGAAAAGTGACTCTTGGTAAATATTCTTTGTTGTTGAAAGCTTCCAGTTTCAGTCTTTTGTCTCACTTAAGAGTGCAGCACCTTGCCTCAAGAGGGAGAAAGAAATTAAAATTGATTAATGGTCATTAAAATATATTACCTAAAGTGGCACAAACTTATTGACATATAACAGACTATTTATTATTTAACTATGTTCTGAAATGCAGGAATAAATAGGAAATGCATGGGTCTTTCTCATTCTTTGTATCTATACCATCTCTGTCATAATACAACAAACAAGTTGAGCAAATATTTGAAGGACATGAGTTAAAATCCCTGAAGAATAATCCCATATACAACCAGAAGTCATATTTAGTGTACACTTTCTGATGGAAAACATCACTGGGCTTTCACATTAATATAATTTAAAATAAATATGTTAAGATGCTTGTTTTAACTTTCTTGGATGGTGTCCTTATAGAAAAAAGCTATTAAAGGAGTTCTTCTGAATGGAATCTCAGTACAGAAGTTAAATGAGGAATTAACAGGATTCCTTGGCCATAATTCACTAACTGAAAATGAAAACAGGGAGAGTGCATAATACTACAAACAGCTTGTGCCTGAAAATTGTTTCCCATTTGGAGATGCAATAGACAATAAAATAATTGAAAATGCTGCCTTGAGTTTCATTGACTCCCATTGAACATAGTAGATGCTGGAACACAGGTGAGACTCCTTAGTAAGAGGCTATGATCTTTATTATCTCACACTTTTTAAGAAGTAAATATGTTTGTCTCAATGTTGTAAGCATCACGTCAGATGTAATATGAAGGTATAAAAAGAGATCCATCTGTGGATTAAAAAAAAAGTGTTTTTAGGGTTACTGTTGGACCTGATGGCAAATTCCTTATTTGCTCTTCGGTGTTTAGAGGCTTTAGTACACGTCTGGTAAGGGTTGCTATTTTTAAAAAATATTGAATATCCATATAAAGATGCTAATAAAAAGAATTATACAAAATTATTTTTTTTATGCCCATAGAAATTTCTTCAGGTCAGTAGTTTCTTTAGCATTCTTTTGGAATCCAGTGTATTGCATGTAGGAACACAGCCATAATTTTCCAACAATGCAAAATAAATCTTTTTATATATTATTCTCCACAAATTTTACTAGTATTTCTTGCTACTACTTTGGTTTTGTCTCTGAGACACTTCAAACTCATTGAGACAAATGAGAAAAATCAATAGAGTGATCATGGACTAAACATATTCACAGCAAATATATTTTAGGAATATGCCCTGAGAGGACCATCTATGACTGTATGCATAGATGGCAAACAGCTATAAGACGCAGCTACTTTTTGGTACAACTGCAATGCAAGCAGAGGTTTAGGAATATAGTGGCTTGACTTTCCGACTCAAAAGTATCTTTTTCTACACTAATGTCTTGCAAATGTACTCTTCAAACATTGCAAGGTACAAAGAACTGTTGGAAAATCACTTTTCTTATGTAATGCCTCATTCCCTAAGTTTTCAAGCTGACTTGAACTTACTCTTTTTCATCCTTTCTGCACATTAACTGTAAAAATAAACTCATGCCACTTTAGGCATGTCATTTACCTTCTATTCCTGTGCCTTTCTTCCAGATTCCCCTCTAGTCAAGGGCGTGAAATAGATCTTTAGAGGTGAGATTTGTTTAAGATGTCCTACACTGGGATGAGATTAATCATTTTGTAACACCTTCTATTTCATCCTAGTGTCTACAAGAAAAGTTTGGATAATGAGCTCAGGTACAGATGACCACAGTCTAAGTGCCTAAAGTTATATGTGATCAGTTCCCCTCTAATTCCTGGAGTTAGCATTGCAAATTGCAGTGGCAAAAATTTATTTTAATTTGTTACAATATATTGCAACTTCTTCCTGGTACGCATCTTACCAAAGCTTTTCTTTTTAAAGCAGTTTAAATAACTGCTCAGTTTGTGGGCTTCTGAAAAACAAAGCAATCTCTCTGATTTTAATGATTCTTATGTATCTATTTAAATATATCTATCTTTAAAATTAAAGAGAGTTCTGAAAATATTTCTACCTTATCTTTTAAGAAACTGTCTCATTTATATATATATATTGGATTAAACTGTGAGTCCTGGCACTATTTGCATCATGGATGATATAGCACTGAAACAGATTTTGATTTGTGGAGAAGTGGAGAAGTAGGGTTTTATATTTTGTTTGAGATTTTTGTGTGTTTTTTTTTTTTAATATAGGCATTTCTATTTAAAAATTCATAAAGTCAAATTTAAGCCTGAGATTCAGAACAGCTCAACAGTAACATCTTTGCTATTTATTTCTGTAGTTCTGTTTTTGATGTAATGTCAAACCACACTAGATAAATATGTGAGAGAAAAGGCATTGTGAAGAACTGCGAGGAGGTGAGAAAGGAGGGAAGAAAGAAATGGCCTGAAAATCCATTCAGTTTATAAACTTTATTACCTAGCACTGTAATTCCCTCTTTGTTGCATCTCTGTGAGTCAGCAAGATGCATACTCCATATTGGGAAAATATCTGTATGATATAGTGTGAATATAGTGATCACAGATAATAAAATTACTACAAACTTATAAAGCATTCATTGGCAACTGAATTCCGAACTTCCCTGTGCTGAAAAACACAATGCTCATAACCTGCTTTCTGTGCTAAAAGCTAACACATGATACAGTTTAAAAATTTAAATATGTTCATCAAACCTGGATATGGAAGACACAACAGTAGTCAATTAGATAAAAGCCTGCTTTGAATGCTTATAGCCAAATTTATCTTTCCTCCTAACAGATACTTAGTTCACAGTTGAAACTCTGAATAGGTATTAATCCAAAGAAAATGGGTCTTTTACTGTATTTTCCCCATCTTTGAAACACTGTTAAATTGAAAGATTAGAATTTTCAAATTATCCTAAGAGAATAAAATTAACAGCCTCTTTGTAATTCACAGCTTTTGTTCTGTGCACGTGGGACCAGATTAAGGTGTGACTTGAATAAGGGGGCTGCACATATGTTACTGTATCACATGATAATCCTTGTGAAAAGAGATGGTGGTGAAGTTAGGAGGTTATAGTTCCTCTTAGAGCAAATTTAGGCTTCTCATTGGAATATTTAGTATTGATTTTTATTCCCTAAAGGTTGAAGGGCCTACACTCAGTGCATTTCTTCACACCCACATTTTCCTCACTGTCAGTATCAGCAGCAATCTCAGCTTTCCAAGGCTCTGTTGTGGTAAAGGAGGATATGAGTCTATGGCCACTTTATGGTCCTGTAAGTCTGCTGCTCTAGGCAACTGCCTACCAGCTAATGCTTTTGTCTGCAATGTCCTAACATTTACTCATCTACTGTTGCTACATTTATTTTCTTGAAACTGCACGTAGGCAAATTTAAAACAATATTTCTTAATGCTGAAATAAGTTAGACGAATGTATCAAGTTAACAAATCTGGTAATTGAAATCAATTTGATTGCTTTGATGCAAGTATCTGAGTAAATGACACTTATTGAATCTAAGACCTATTGAATTTGACTGAGATTTAATATGAGTTCCTCTAAAAAAATTCTAATTAATCTGCTCTGCACAGACCTATTAAATATGCAACAATTATCAAATGCACTTTACCCTCATGAAATATAGTATAAACATAGCATAAATTAAAACTCACGACTCCTATGTATCAGATAAACATATAATCTAAGTTCTACTCTTTACTTCTTACTCAAGAAAATTAGCTCCTAAAGTGTAAAAAACTTTTCTAAGAGTGCAGGATTTTAAATAGCACCTTGGTTTCCTTAAGTCAGTGGGAGTTTTGTGATTGATTCCAGTGAAAACACAGTTTCCCTCTGGCTATACTACAAATGGCAAAAAGCCATCATACAGTAGGACAACTAAGAACATACTACCTGAGAAAGAATGGAAGTTTATAAAACTATTTATTTCTGCTGTTTTTGCAGTCTTTATACTGTGTACTCAACAGTATGACATTCCACCTAGGCCCATGTCATACACATACTTTAGTGTCTGCATCTGGACCTACATTGTGAAAAATACATATTGGAGGAAGACGCAGTGTTCTGAGCAGCTCGTCTGGAAGACATTGATTCTTTGAAAGGAGCTGCCATCAAAGCCAATGACTTGATAGCCAGTAGGTGACATTTCTCTGACGCAGCAGTTTGTGCAAAAGTGAGAACTTCAGCAGTTCCTGGTGTAGCTAGAACAAAGTTACTCTGCACTTTTTTAAAAAGTTTGGCAACCTTCTATTTCAATTTCAACATATCTGTCTTTTTTCCTCAAAAAAAAATCCAATGGAGATCTATATTAAATGGTGAATACTTTCAAGTTATATATGTCATAAATAAAATAACAAATATTTGTTTTAACTATTCTTCATGTTTCACTGGAAAGCAGATGTGAACTGTCCATACACAGTGCTATAGAAACCACTTTTTTTTTTTTTTTTTATAAATCATACAGAGAAAAGAATTCTAAAATCTTGAAAAAGTCTTGTTCCATGGGTCGTAGGGTCTCAAAGAGCAAGGGAGCTCTGAGGAGAAAGCTGCTGACCTTTCTTCCAGGCAAGTATATCTGCCACGGGGACTGTGCTATCACCACCAATTATGAATCCTATATGCCCAGGCACTGTGACATAAAAAGAGAGCAAAAGTGTGTCAACAGGACAGATTTTACACACTGAAAGTGAGAGAGAAGAGTGAGACAGAGAGAGATCTTTCATGTTGTCAGTGCCTCTTCATCAAAATTCTGGTCACATTGCCTTCATTTCAGACTCCACCATTCTCCTCCGTCTTTATTCTTCTTTCCTTTCCTTTCCTTCCCTTGTTCTGATTCATCTATCTCCATGGCTAAAAAACACAACTTTCTCCTTTGCATTGCCAGGCTCTTCCTTCAGAAAACACTACACCCTCACTGTAGCTCTTGTAGGGAACAGCTTGTTGCTCCCTGTAAGAAGAAAGGATGCTGGCGTTTGAAAGAAATTGGCATTTTAAAGATAAAGCAGGGGGAAACTATGCATTCAGATAGAAGTTACATTTATTCCTTGTTTGTTATATGGAATTTCCTTATAAAACATAGTAATTGCTGACTTCTTTTTTTCATTGTCTGAAGCTTGCTTTCTGTGCAGTCACAGATCTTCTGTAACACTTCTGCTAATATTATAGCATTTCCTTATAGTGAAAGGAAATTTCCTATTTCAAGAGAATAGGTAGCATAAAATAAAGATGGAAGAATGTTAAGTGTTGAATCTGGGAAAATTTGAATTTCAGAACATGACTAAGAAAAGTTTGATAAAATTGTTCACAAATTCTTGTCAGGAAAAGCTGGCATCCCTTTTAAGCTGTGTGAAGTCTCTAATTTGTTTATGCTGTAAAGTTGTCCTGTAGCCACATAGCATTTCAGTAGCATACAATACTCTCCCACCAAGGCTCTCATGTTTCTGTATAGACTGAAGAAAGATTCAGACAGCAACAGAGAACCCCCACAGCCATGTTAAAAAGAGTTTTCTTTAACCCATTGTTGCTGATATCACGCAGCCCCTGCCATGCTGCCATCACCCACATACATATTTTTATTTGCTTCGAAACTGAGAGAATGTTAGCAAGGATTGTGTCAAAACAAGAACATTTTTGACCTTCCTGAAACACTGGCAGCTCTGCTAATAACGTTACGAGGGTGTAGGGCAGGAGTAAACTGATTAAAAAAAAAAGTATGGAAAAAGTCTAACTTGTACTCTTTCCAGATGAATGTGTATATAGTTTATTAAGAGTTTATTGATTTTTCATAATCATGTGGCCTTATGTCCTGTTGCCTTCATAAAGTGTAATAAAGTGTAATTACTTGTACCTGTAAAATGGGCACTGGATCATTGTGTACCCGACATTTTTATTCCTATACTAGCTAGAAGTAAAATGTGAACAGAAAATGAAATTCCTGAACATTAAACCCAGGCTATATTCTTCAAACTATATGGTTCAAACTATATTCCCCTTCATGTGTGTCCAGCTTTTGGGCTGTATTAAACCTACATAACTTTCATTAACCCTTTCAGTAGTACAGAAGTCTCCCAGTCCATGTATGCTATAGAAAAAAGGAAGAAAAATGGCCATGGAAGTTCATCACAAAAATCTACTCAACCCATTATTTTGTCTCTAATAATGACTCGTAGCCCAGGAACATGGTTTAAGGAACAAGCCATGAAGAGTGTGATTCTTCTCTGGTGTGTCCTTTCACCTCTGACACATGTAGTCTGGCATTTTCTGACTAGAAGGTTGTAGTCAGCCAGGCTACTGGCTGTGTTTAATACAGAGGAACCTCTCCACTATGAATTTGTTTAATCTTTCAGAGCTGATTTATACTTCAACCTTTAAAACATCCTGAGGCAATAAGTTACACGATTTACTTGTTATGCATCAGTTTTGAACCCGTCAAATCACAATTACATTTTGCTGCCTCCTCATTCTTCTATAATGAAAATGTTACTCCTTATGCTATTTGTAACTTTAAGGAATTCACATGTATTTCCCTTGGTAGTGACTTTTACAAACCAATAAGACCTACTCTGTTCAGCATCTCTCTGAGTAAGCTTGTTGTCTTTCTCTATTCCTTTGCTAATTACTTCACTAAATACTAAGTGCTAATTAAGTCTTATTTTATTGAGAAAGGATGACCTAATTGCATGTCATATTCAAGATTAAAGCTCACTATGGATTTATCCAGTGGCATAATGTTGTTCTTCATTTTTGTTTTTAATTCCTATCATAATCTTTCTGGATGTTCTATATGGCTTTTGACAGCTGTTAAATAATAAGCTGACATTTTTCAAGAAACATTCAGTTGATTTTTTTTGTGAGTATTAATAGATCTGTGCAGAGTCAAAAATACAATGACCTCTGGTAGCAGTCATTGTTTTAGTATATTTAGTAGTTTTTTATGTCATGAATGCTACAAATAATAAAAACATTATTTGGCAATCTCATACTTGACAACTTGTTATCATTCCATTTACTCATTTCTTCTAAAATTTCTTCTACTGATTTTCATTATACTACTGTTGATGACAAGCTTCATCTTCTGATAATTTTTAGAATGTTTTACCATGTTGAATGCGGTTAATGGTTTGATTCCCAAGAATTTTATCTAGACTGAATTGCTGTAGCTTAACATTTAACTTGCTCCATACAATTTTGCATTTTTTATTATTTGCCCATGATTTATCTATTTTGAAGAATTGTTTTTCACTTCCGAAAGACTATTTTATTCTTTTATTGAATCACACTAGCCTTTTCTTTTTAGGGTCTGAGGGTCACATGTCTGAGCATGTAACAACATTTCCTTGAACACTCTTCTTTGCACACAAGGCATTTATCATTTTGGCTGTTTGTTTATACTGAATTTTAACAAACTTGCTCTTATTTCTAGGTATTACCTCTCTTTAAAATTAAGCAACATTTCTGTACCAGCTTTTTTAGAATAAGTTGTACAAATTTGCTTCTTGAATTTGAATACTTTAAGCAACTGTTGTGCAATGACACCTCAGTAACTGGCCCTTGATCTGGGTCCTGTGCAGCACTGAAAACTCAAGATCTGCTTTTCTGAATTCTTTTTTTCAGCTTTTTCAATGAGCAACTATTTATTGTCTTAAACTTTAGCCACTATTTCATGTTCCACCATAACACTTACCCAATCCATATACAGTAACTGAGTTTTTTAGTTGCTCTGATATTTTTTTGCCTGCAGGATCTTTCCCATCTTTCTTAGAGTCATTGTCATCATTCTGGTTAGGTATTCCACAATATAGCTGTACTAATGTATGCTTCCTGATTGGATGTTTTAATCAAGATTTGAGGTAGCATTAAGGAAGAGTATGATTTTCCCTTCACTGTTTCCACTAGGTGCATTGTCACTGCCTTGCCCTTAAATAAATTATTCCTACATGTCCAGGTCATACCTAAAAGTAGAATTCCAGGTATCCCCATGGCATCCAAATGGGAAAATGAAACTACAACACAGAGTACCTGGACATGAATCCTAATTATTTGCATTAGTGACTGGGATAAACCTTTGCAGTTGTATTAGTAACCACAAAATAAAGCATCTATGTGTATGTGTGTGTGTGTATGTGCATGTGTGTATGTGTAGGAGGGAGACAGGAAATAAGCACACTGAATAACAAACATTTCTTAGGTTAATTAATTTTGACATATATAGCTTTGCCGTAATTGATTCATGAGCTCTGTGAACACAGCTTTGATTTGACATAATAGTCTTTTAGTGATCTCTAATTTCACTTCAAAGCTTTCTAAAGGTTTTCTTTTCTTTTCTTTTTTCTTTTCTTTTTTCTTTTCTTTTCTTTTCTTTTCTTTTCTTTTCTTTTCTTTTCTTTTCTTTTCTTTTTTCTTTTCTTTTCTTTTC
>JAUBNY010000306.1:107278-134900 GCA_032275445.1 Crypturellus soui | reverse complement strand
CTTTCCTTTCCTTTCCTTTCCTTTCCTTTCCTTTCCTTTCCTTTCCTTTCCTTTCCTTTCCTTTCCTTTCCTTTTTTTTTTTTGTCTTTTCACTCAGGAAATTTAAATCAGTTAAACCCATGTAGTTGGCTGCTATTAGAGCAGCTTACACCTTTGCACATTTCTGGATTCAGTTCTGTTTTTATCAGTTGCATTCTCTCAATATAGTAGATTTTGGCAGTGAGCATACTTCAGAATAGAAGTAATTTTATTTCACTGTGAATTTGTTCATTTGAAGCTTCCTCTGAGTGAATCCCCTTCTATTCTGCTTCCAGTACTCCTGCTGCTATACCAACCTATACTGCTTCGTATTTTGATTGTTTCTTTCCACGCTACAGCTGTAAAACTCGGTCTAGCGCTAATTCAGTGAGTCCCTAGAAGACCTGGTAGCCAAAGAACAAAAAGTTTTACATTAACCGCTGTTATCTACTTTACGAGCACCCATGGCTTGAACTGAAGCAAAAAAAAATAGTAGGCTAAAGTGGCTAACGGTCTTTATTTTTATTATTTTTTCAAACGAGATGAATATTTAGCTGAATATTTAGCTGAATCTTGAAGGACTTTCATTTGGACTTGATGATCTTGCAGGTCTTTTCCAATCATAAGAATTCTATGATCTCAACAGAGTTTGTGTCTTTCTTCTTCTTCTTCTTCTTCTTCATCTTCTTCTTCTTCTTCTTCTTCTTCTTTTTCTTCTTCTTCTTCTTCTTCTTCTTTAAGAAATTCAGTTCTTATTTTTTCTTATTTTCTAAGTTTGCATGAACCAAACTTTTCTAATGAGAAAAAAAAAATCCCTGAGTTATTGCTTGCCACAAGATTGGAAGTATATTAAGAAAGCATAGAGTAAGAAAGAATCACTTTCTGCTTTTCGTTTTCCCTTTTCTTCTTACTTCATTTTGCCTAGCTCTGGCTGCCCCTGAATACACATTACTGGCCTAGATGGATTATTGTTCTAACTAATTGAGCTCAGTTGTTTCTTATGTATTTTTTTTTTTCCAAACAATACATACATTTAAAATCTCTATTTTATGATCCGTGAGTAGATAACAATAATATTAGATCTGTTGTAACTTCCAGTGAAGTAATAGGAACTTTTTTGTTGATTTGGCAGGAACTGGATGAAACAGCAGACAATTGTAAAAGTAATCGGATCTTAAAAAGGGGAAAAAAATCTTTACTGCATTCTCTTAAGTCTTTTTTGAAGAAAAAATACTGGAATCTGAAATTAAATATGCAAAACTTCTTTTGATAAATGAATCCACTCTGTATTTTTTTTTCTTTTCTTATGAGAGAGCATTTTTTTTAAATAGATGAGTGTTTTATGTGTTCTAAGTAAGTAGTGTGTGGGTGGATATTATCTTCATTTTAGATACTCTATTGAGGGAACTGAGGATTGGAAAACTGGCATTTATTTTAATAAAATTTAGAACGTGCAAGAGATGAACTTTTAAGCATCTTGCCACGATCCTTTGCTAAATTAGGCTGAAGCAGTAAATTTCAGGCCAACCAAGTATTTTTTAATTTATATAATTCCATCTTCTTTAAACACTGAGAATCATTTTTTTTGCCTGGTTTGAAGTGATGTGTTTCTGAATGAAAGTATCTTCCCACTCAAGTAGTAATGAGATATTTAGCTTTTATGTAATGTCACTTTTCATCTATAGGTGTCGTAGTGCTTTGTTCAGGCCACCTACGACTGATGCCTAACAGTTACAGGGATCACTCGTCTCAGCTGCGTATAAAGATAGCAAGGCCTGGCAGAGCTGTATATCAGATAGTCTGAGCTGTCTGACATGCTCTTGACAAAGGTGGGGGATTAGTCATACTAAAATGGCACCAACAAGAAAAGCATGGTAAAACTGGAGTATCTGGGGCCGCATAGTTCAGCAGTGAGTACAGCTTGCTTAAGATTATATGAATATATATGTAGTTTAGGTGGAGAGAAATATAATCTGCAGGTAGGAACATAAACGAGATTTTTTTTCTTCTGAAAAAATGCCCTCATAATGAGATTATTATTGCTCCCCAAGTAGATAGATAAATTTTGAATCAAGTTCCTCTGAAAAGGAAAGTGCATTTCTAATTTTCGTGCAACATCCTGGATTATTTATTTTAAAATATCTGCTTTATTAAACAGCTTTGCCTAGATGTACTAAAAAAATATAAAGATATACAATATGTAAAACATGCAACATATATAAAGTGTAATATTGTAAATTAATATAAAAAGTAAGTTAAAATACTTCAAAAAAAGAACTGTAATAGAATTTAATCAGTTTATAGTAATCAAAGTACTTTTTTACTTTTTGTAGCACTCGATACACTTAATCATCCCCAAAATAGAATTCCCCAATTCCGAAAATGGAATTGCTGAGACAGAAACCATCACGTCATGTGATCAGTGAAGTTGTGTTTTGGAAAAGGGAGAAGAAAAGATAAGAAAGTGGACCTTTTGAGGTCACTAAAACATATTCATCTTTTTTTTTTACACATATTATGCAAGAAAAGGTGAAAGCTCTAGGGTATTGTGTTACTTATCGTGCTTCTCCCATTGTGTTTATTAAAAATGTGGAAATAAATAAGAAGTAGGAACCATTGCTGAACATCTAAAGTGTACATATAGGTAGGGGGAAGTCAAACCCATCTCGCCTTTGGAACCTCTGGAAAGACCTGCCTGCATGATGAGCATGAGGCTTGGAAGTTTTGAAAAACCTCTACATGGTAATAGGTGATACCAACTTTTGGGTACTACTTGCTCGAGCATATTTAATTTACTAACCTGAAATATTCTGGATGGTGTTAACAGTCTTCACAGCAACATACTCTGTCAGTCTTTTCATTTTAAATATGTATTACTTTTTAAAAAGGAAGTTTACTTTGACAGCATTCTTTCCCTTTCCATAACACATTAAATGGGTTAACCCTTTTAAAGTCTCTTACTAAAAGCTATTAAAAGGATGCAGGTTGTTCCGACTCCTCATTTCCAGGGATATGATGCCTCAGAAATACGCACGCATTTCAGGTATGAGGTGCTCTACACCTCACAAACATTAACGCCTTTTATCTTCACTCCACCCTCTTGAATTAGAACAGCATTAACTCACATTATACAGAGAAGGAGCCAAAGCACAGAGAGATGAAATGACTTGCCCATCAATAGACAAAAAATGCTCAACAAAATCAGGAACAGAAACCAAGTGTTCAGAGCCTGGCCAGATTCTAAGCCCGGGACCCTCGGCCCCTTGCCAGAGAGCCTAGAGCGCTCGTCGTTCTGACCAGCCGCTAACGAGAGTCTTGGCATCATTTAACTGAGCTGGGAGTCAGGGTTCCCTCGTCGGTGGTGAAAAAGCAGCTCTGCCAGAAAGTCATTTAGAAAATCAAAGTTGGGAGCCCCGCACTCTCTCCTTCTCTCTTGCAACCAGCTAGGAAGCCTGGGCTTCTAAATCAAGCACCTAATCTAGCTCTCTTAGGGAGATAGCATGACTCACTTAGCTAACTTAAAATGCCCTATACTGCTCCACAAAGAGAATCCCATAAAGTTTTCCATGTCTCTTTTACCGACCCACGCATACAGCTCACTCATCACAGGAGTTCCTAAATGCCTGGTTTAACCAGTCGTATTAATTTCTAGGCTTTACAGTTGAATTTTGACTGCTGACTGTTACATTCATTTCCATTTTTTTCCTATTTTTTATGCCCCTGAAAGAATGTAATGAGGTGGGGTGGAGGTGCTGGCGAGGGCTGCTAACTCTACAGCAGTGCCCACGGTCTCTGTACGGCCCACCGGCTCCACACAGCACATTATCTGCCTATCGGTAGTCTTTTATCATGGTACATATTAAATTCACACTTTCCCACATGCTGCTTTTCTTTTCTTCCTCTTATTAAGCTTTGTAGGGGGGCTAAAAATTTTAGTTTTTTGGATCCTCTTCTACTTCCGCCGCTTCACTACAAAGAAGGCTGGGTTAGATTTAGCGATTACTGAGTATTATCTAGCCTCTTTGCCCCTACTTTAGAGAATATCATCTAACACTGGCCTAAATGTGGATATGTGCATGTGTGTTTAGCTGGCATTGCTCAGATATTTCTCTCTGCTCTGTCCTTCAGCCTGCACACCGGTTTGCCCCTATATGAAATGTCTCCAGCCTGGCTCCTGTTCTCTCTCTCCATGAGCGTGATGGAAGAGGGGGTGTTGCGTGTGTGCACTCCCCCCCTACACATCCATGTACAAATGTGGGCAAATCTATGGGGTGGGGGGGGGGAGGGGAAGAGCATCACAATTTTATGCTTCACAGAACATTTGTTTAATATTATAAACATCTGCAAATGACTATTTATTTCATGAAGTGATTAACATTCCTAATTAGACGCACCTTGCAGCTGCTGTTAATCTTAATTGGCAATAATGCGGTTACATTTTGATACGTATCTTCAGAAGAGTTACGGAGGAGAAGAAAAAAAAAAAAAAAAACGAAGGGAAGGAAATAAAACTGTTCCCACACAGTTCAGAGAGTTCGCACAAAGAAGATCCCATGGCAACAGCGAGGCCCACAGTTTGCCTTATAAAAATCCAAGAATAGATAATGTATCATCTCTTTTAAAACAACATTCTGCTTTGGAAGACGCGGGGTGGGGGGCTGAGGGGGACCAAGGGGAGCACATTGATCCCTACGTAACTTGCTTGCGGAGCAGGCAGCCTCTTTCCTACCCCTGTCCCTTGGAAAAGCGCATCGGAGCGGGGTCCCACGGCTGCGTGGGCGAGCGAACCTGGAAGCACCGTTGGAGCCCGGGAGGAGACAGCGCTGCTATGCGGGAGCTTCTCCAGGATCCCTTCCCAAGGGCCAGCCCCCCAACATCTTCCAAAAAAAAAAAAAAAAAAAAAAAGAGAGAGAAATAAAGAAAAAAAAGAAAAAAAAAAAGAAAAATCAGCTTCGAAACTAGCGCTCGCCGAGCCGGCGGTGCCGTGCGGATTGGCTAGTACCGAAGTATCCATTGGGTGGCAGTAACAGTATCTCCTTTATGACTTGCAGCAAGCCGGGGAATGCATTCAATCCAAGGAGCCGCGCTCGTGGAAACACTGGGATCATTTATGCACTGCGGTCGCTCGCGCGCTCTCCCTCTCCTCCTCGGCTCCCTAGGATATCTCGGGTGGATTGTGGTTATCAATCAAGACCTCCTGTTCTTTGCTGAGCACTTGTCATTTGCACTGGGGATTAGTGCCGTTCGGGGCGAGCGGACAACAGATTGTTGGTATTTTTTTTTTCTTCTTGCTTTTTTTCCCTTTGGAGATTCTTTATTATTATTATTATTATTTTCTTCTCCCCAGTCCCCCCCGCCCCGCATTTTTGCTTGCGGCGGGCGGTGAGGGTGCAAGGACCCGAGAGACACCCTCCCCCCCCTCCCCACTACCGCCCCCCTCTACCGCCCCCCCGCGCCTCCAGCAGCGCTTTCCCTATAGCCGCACAGTGCCAGGAAAACCCCGCCGGAGCGGGATACTCGTGCGAGGAGAGGCGGCCGGGATCCGCGGGCGGCGGCGGCGGCGGCGGCGGGGCGCCCCCCCCGGCCGCAACCCCCCCACCCCCCCGCCGCCCCGGGATGGTTCCTCCCGCCGGCGGCGCGGGCACTTTCTGAACTAGCCAGGAAGGGGCGACTCCTTGGGGGGGCGGGGGGGGAGGGAGGGGGCCGCCGCCGCCGCCGAAGTCCCTGTATGGAATTACCTGCGCCCGCGGTGAACTTGGCAGCGGCGCTCGGATGGGCATCGCCGCCGCCGCTGGCCCCGCCGGAGGAGTAAAAAAACGTGGATTCTCCGGGAGAGAGGCGCTCATGACCGGCGGCGCCTGCCTGGCCGCCTGATCGCACGAGCGGAATATCTGGGAAGACCTCTTGTGGGTAAGGTCATTTTCATAGCGGGCGAAAGCGCCGGCATTGCTAAACTTGGTGGCGAGCAACGGTCGCAACGGGCGCTCTCGTGGTTGCTGCATTGCACGGAGGCGAGGGGATCTGGCCATTGCTGGCAGTTGAGTGAAATAACTGCAGTGGGTATTTTGGTGAGTGCCTTCCGTGATAAATCAGAAGGGAAGAAAAAAAAAAAATCTCCTCCTCCCCCTCTATTTTCGCACCCTCTTGGTTTGGGAGAGCACCATAAAAGCACAGCGGGCCAGGAGTCTCTCATTTTTCCTCCTCTTAATTATTATTATTATTTTTTTCCCCGGGAATAATGTGTTGAACTGAGAAGGATATATGATAGTAAAGAAGCTCTTAGTGGCGGAATCTCTGTAATACCAAGTCAGATCCCATCGGGTGGTGAAAAGAAATGTTTGCAACTCTGTGCAGCATTCTGCTGCATTTCATAGCTGCAATGGAGGTAGAGAAACCCCGTTTTTCCCAAGTTGTTAAACTTCAAGGTGGCGATCCTTACTAACCGTGGCACAGTCCTGTGGTTGTAAGGGGGTTAAATGTCACTGGTGATTGGGGATTACAACTATTGCCGTAAATCCCGTGAGGAAATTATAAACTGAGAGATGGTAAGGGGAATAAATAAATAAATAAATAAAGAACAACTGCTCTTAGTTGTAAAGAAAAAAAAAATCACGGATGTCACTAGCCAGAAAAATCTATCATCCACTTGCTCCTATAAAATGCATTTTTTTCACCCAATAACTTACCTACTGGAACCTCAGACCACGTGTATGGGAGTTGAAGATTTGCAAACAGAGATCCTATCTTCAGTATTTCATACATATATGCATCTGGCAGGGGGACTGCCTGTGAATTAATTCCTCCGTTAGTTGTGGTGGGAAGAGAGAGGGGGAGAAGAGGAGAGAAATGAGGAGATCAGCCTTTAAAGCACACAAGCAAGCAAGGAAGCACTTCAGCCTTTAGAGACTTACAGGGATCCAAGCAGTGCACATTCTTCGTCTTTCTCTGTAAAATCAATTTTGATAGAGAGAATGGGGGAAGGTTGAGAGAATCAATAGTGGTGATGCTGTACAGTGCAAGGCACTGCAATGCTAAAGTTATACAGTGTATGCATGTGAAAATGTATACCCCTATGTACTGCTGGTGGGTTCATGCATAATGGATGGAAGCAGATATGCAGATCTCTCTGTAGGAAGATGGATGTATTTGTGCAAAGACGATGATTATGTAACTTGATTACATCAGTGGCATCAGTCGCCGATAGTGTAATAATACTCTTGTGTAGCGTACTGACTACTTGTGTTAACTTTGCAACGCTCCGGGCAGCTGGCGAGGGAGATGGGGGCAGAGGAGGGGAGGTTCTTGCTCAGCTCCTGGTGCAGGCTCCCTGTCTGCGGGCTCCCTTCAGCACCCGCCTGCTCACGGTGGAGTTTCCCCGGGACGGGCTCTTCTCCAGATCACCTTGCTGCCAATTCGGTGACACCAGTGGAAGAGGCTCCCGAGAGCCCCCTGCCTCGGCATACAAAGGGCCCATTGAGCAGCCCCAGCGGCAGCGCGCTCCTCAGCAAGGTCACACGGGAACCTGCGAGTCAGTACATGGCAACAGCTGAGCGGAGGAGGAACAAAACCCAAACCAAAATTGATCCTGTGCCCTTCCCCCTTGCCACTGCCTCCCTCCGAGCACGTAATCCTGCTGACCCCCTCTTACAGGCTTCAAGGTAGAACTGACGCTGTCTCACCCTGAGTATGTGCAGATACTGCTGTCTTAGTGATTGCAATGAATGCCTTGCAGCTTTACCAGCATGATTCTCCTGATTTTTAGAGTACAGCATGACAGTCTTCTGAAAAAAAAGTATTTTCTGATAATCCAGCCTAATCTATCCACTGTGTGTCCAAAAGAACCTCCTAACCTGGGTCTATTGCACTGTTAAACCTCATGAAATGGTAGCATGCTAACTAATGCATCTCACAAGTGAGAAACAAAGGTGCCATAAGGGACTCAGCAGTTTAACTCAGAAGGACTCGGGAGAATCCTTTTATGTTGAATTGTCCACAGAAACAGCAATATCAGGATAGACTTTAATACCTAGGTGGGGGAATACTCCTTGAAGACAAACACGCTTCCAAAAGCACTTCTGAAGCCCCATATTTCTAATGGATGCATTTTCTGAAAAAAAAAAAAAAAAAGGCTGATTACAGTTTAATATAGCTGAAATGAGTGATCTTATCATCACCTTCCCCTCTTCGTTCTGGATTCATTCTAGCAAGAGTTCACTAAACAGCTTCTCGCTTAGGAAGAGATGAGGGTGGAGTGGGGTTGGCATCTCTTGATAAACATGATCTCCACATATTTTACTTTTTGTCAGAGTTAATGCACTCGCAAACTCACAGTAACTTTACCATGGCAATAACCTGAGAAATCTTTCTTTTCTCTGCTTCCCTAAAAACATCAACATTTTAAAGTTAGTTTACCATTAGTTCAGGACAACTCTCATATTTCTGGAAGATAAGTGTGGACAAGAACTGGCAAATCCTGCTAATATAGTTTAGAATTTGACATTACCAGAGTATACTGAGTAAATCAGGAAAAACGGAGATGAAGTTAACTCTGTTTCTATCCTTCAGGGGTCAGAATAACACTATGGCAACTCCTGTGCATTGCTGCAGCGCTTACAATTTTCAGAAATGTCCATGGTGTATTCTTTTCCATCATGCACAATTACAGGCACTCTCTTTCCTTTTAATTACTTACAGAGCTTCCGGTGACACACATGCACCCACACTATCCATCTTGAGAAAGCACAAGTTGTGAAGAGGTCTATAAAGCTGTTTCTTTGACAGAGTAGGCATTCACAGTGTGGAGATGTATTTATTGCATGATAGATGTAAACTGGCAAGCGGTATGGAAGGATTTGCAAATTTGTGGGTAATAGAGAGCAGAAAGCAACCACATTTTATTTATAGCTTAATTTCATTGTTAACAACTCCCACTTCATAAAAAAAAAGAGGATTTCATCTCTAATGCAATATCTATTTAGTTTTTCACCAAATGTAGCCTCTTCAAGAGGAGATTTTCCTTGCTTAAGTTAAATTGCAAATGTCTTGGACAAATGAAGAGAAAATGCAAAGAGAAAATATTTACACAGAACATTCCCAGGCTGCAAATCTCACACCACTGAAGGCAGTAAGAGTTTCTCCCCCACTGCACAGTAACACTGGGAAGTGGCTTTTAGAGAGAATGGCAGTGCATGAAGAGCAATCTCAGTGCCTCCCTCTGAAAGAGCAGCCTTCTGACTCTTGTTATCACTGAATACAGTAGACTTGTTTTATTGCTGATAGGAAAATTTGAAACACACAGGGCAGATCTTAATGAAACCTTCTAACTGCTCACTCGTATTCTTGTAACATATTCAGAATACTTTCCATGGCTGTTGCACTGACTGCATATACTAATCAGTTACACATTTTTTTTACTTTGTTTTAAGGTTTTCTTTCCCTATTTTTGCACTTTCAAGGAAGTGTTTGCATATAGTCTTATGTTTCACAATAGATATGATCTTTAGTGCCTGGGAATCTTTTTTTTTTTTTTTTGTAATGCACACTATTTGATAATATATGGCAAATGAAACATCCAAGCACTGATTAATATGATTAAAAACTAGCAAGTTATCTGGTGGTGCTCAAGTTATAAAGTTCAATTACAGCGGCACCATTTGCGCAGCTACAGATAAGGTTGTGTCAGCATTTCTATTATAAACCTCTATCTTGTTTCCATCCATTGTGCCAACGGTCCGTGAAATAAGACGGATTTATAGGAGAGACCATAACGGTGATTTTGGATTACTGTTATGGCCTGTCAGGTCAATAATCCATGTGTTTCTTTAAGTCCTTACATGCACATCTACAACAGCACCAAGGCAGCCATTATGTTCTATCAAGTTCAAGTATGCATTTGGTTTATTTTAAAATCTAATTATATATGAGGTGGTGGGCCACAGAGACTCCGGAAGGATCTTTTGCCCTGTCATTTTTCATGAACTTTCATGATGTTTTCACATTTTTAAAACAAAACAGCTCAAAGGCAACAATGACTTAAAATTGTGATACCCTAAAATTAATCCAAATCATAGAATCATAGAATCATTATGGTTGGAAAAGGCCTTCAAGATCATCAAGTCCAACTGTAACTCCTTCAAAACCAGGCCTGCTAAACCATGTCCCTCAGTGCCTCATCTACACAATTCCCTCTGTGGAAAAAGGTTTATTTTGGAAAGGGAAAAGGGGAAGGATGAAAGATTGGGATTTTCTTATGAAAAGATCCAAACTTTAGATGTTCCTCTAGTGCAGTTACATACGGAACTCCAAACTCTTGTGAAAGGGTAAAATTCTTTTTTTTCTCTCTCTTTTTTCCCCCCAGCTCTATAAAACCTGAGCAAGGAAATCAAAATTTAATGCTCGTTCTCTGTTTTAATCCTGGGTACTCTGTTTTCTAGGTCTCACTGTACCTGTGTGTTACAGGTACTCCTGGGTCATTTCATGGTGTTATATAGCACACTATTTATGCCTCAATAACTAGGTCTGAAGAAGTGAACCAAGGACATAAGTCCTACTGCTTTTTTTTTGTGCTTAGAAAAGTCATGTTTGTAAGAACAGCACACATGCAACAGTCTTTCTGTGGTCACAGCATCAACTGCACCAATTCCCCACATGTATTTTTTGTTTGTGGATGAGAAAAGGAGAAAATGAAAACACTTAGATTTGAGTCATTAGGGTAGATATTTTGTTTTGGGGGAATTAATACTCAGTGTAGTGCTTTAAAGGAAATAGGAGAGAGATTTGATTCCTCAGGAAGACCTATGCAATCAATACCAATGTATACAGTGAGCAGGCGGAGGAGGGGCGATTGGCTGGCTCGTAGCCTCGGAAACATTCCCGTTCTCTTGCCTTTCACAGCTGTCCTTGGTGAAGAGTGCGCTATCAAAGAGGAAGAAGAAGCAGACTAGCAGAAGGGGCTATAAAGAGGCTAGGAAAGCAAATGACAGTGCAGAGGTTGGCAAAGTAGCAAGTGCGCTCCTGTCTTTTAGGAGAGAGGGCCTATTTTGTTATTCCTTTTGTCTATTCTTTGTTAGTAGGACATCATGCTCAAAGCTATTATGGTTCCTAACTCCCGCTGCTCAAACTTCAGGAAACTCAATCCCAGGCAAAAGTTTAGCCTATTTCAAAGAAAATGAAGATATAGCACATCATTACAATGCACATGGAAAGGATTCTGTTGGCAAAGTTAGAAATGAGTTTAAATGATGCTGATCTGTCTGCATTCCCAGACCAATTGCCTCAGACTGAACTGCTGTGCTGGAATGGGGCGAGAGGCCTTTGTGTACGTTTGTCCATGCCTTTGGCAGTGCTCCTCTACTAGATTTGACTCTGAAGTCAGGATCAAATGGCTCAAGGATATTTTCTAAACCAAGAAGATTTCGTGACATGACAGAAACTTTGGGATAGAGCCACTATGTTTGAAGAGGAAAGTGTTTGGCCTGGATACTTCTGCGTGGCAGTGATCCTGGCAGCAATGTTAGGCCCCCTGTGCCTGTCATGTTGCTGTTCAGCACACACATTTTCAATATGGGAGCAGAACACAGATGTTACCATATAGCACCTTGGCATTTCCCCATGCTCAGTTTCTCTGCTGGAAGACTTTTTTGGCTGTCTCCTACCGAATTTAAACTTTCTTCAAGAAGTCTTACCTCTGTGTGTTTTTTTTTTTTTTTTTCTTTTCCCTTTGGATTAACAAAACTGCTAGTATGGCATTTCCTTGCAGCTGTCAGCATGGTAGAGGGTAGAGATGTGTGTATATATACTGATAGATCCATCTATCAGTGATATCTGCATGGTCATTGCAGAGTTCATTTTATTCTCCCTCTAAAAAACACAACAGGTCTGATTGTCAGCTTTCTACTATTAATTTCTTTGTGGGCTCCCATAGCTGAAGTCAGTGTCAAGTAAGAAGACTGTGAGTTTGTGTGCCGCAAGGACCACTGTGTACTAACGTCCACTGATAATGCAAACAACAGTTGTGTGCTTTGGTTATTTCTAAAATGGTAAAGGATTCTTCTTCCAAAGGATCTGCTACTGGCTTTACTGGATGTCTGCTATCTGACTAGATGGACCCTAAGTGCGGTCCTGTGACTGTAGCTCTTCATTGCCTATTCAGTTTACGAGGCTGGCAATTGAAGTGCTGCTTAATAAAGGCTTTATTGGTGCTGACTGGGCAACCTCATTTGGCTGCCGAAGTCCCCAGTACTAAAACCTGATCCAAAACCCACTGAAGGACGTGGAAAGGTGCCCACTGCGTTCAGTTGTTTTGGATTGATCGCCAGGAGCTTTGCATATAGCTTTATCACCTAATTTTTTGTGCTTTTTCCTGAAAAACCTAATGCTACTTACCTTTAATTGGTTAACATTGATTAAAGTAAGGAAATCTTTTAAACTATAGTAGAAATCAATACACTTTTACTACATTATTGACACTTGGGAAGTCCCATCAATTTCCCTCTTGAAAAGATGTACAACACTCATATTTTTTGTTTCTCTGTAAAAAGGAATGTCTAGATTCTTGAAGGGATGTTAGACCATCTTTTTCAAGTGCTATGATGGGCCTATCCTAAAACCATTAAAAATAATCGTTAAAATCTATTCAGTATTAATTCACAGGCTGAGCTACTCCTTTCTAAAAAATCAGTTCTTTTAACTTAAAAAAGCTATTAAAATATTTTAATTTTTAGTTAGATTAACATATCATCCTTCTGATTCTCTAGTACTTTATAATGCATATTCTATTAAAGGACAACCACAGGGGTAAATGAACAAACGCTGTCTGTTACTTCCGGCTATTAGCTTACAAAGGAACTTCCTTAATTTGTGGCTTTTTTAGATTATACTTTTTTTCAGTAATACTAATGGTTGATTTCTCTATTCATGTAATTTTTCTTACTATTTTTTGGGCACCCTAAAAATAATTTTGCGAGTTTGGAACAAAAGTAGTAGAAATATGTTAGGTAGCAAAGTAAGGTGGTTGCTCAGGAAGACTTTTACAAAGTTGGAGATTTCCTCTATAGTTACTAGAAGGAGATGTGCTTTTTTCAGAGGCAACTTAGAGCAGGAAGCTAATTCTTGGATCCTCTGTGTGCCTCTAAGTGTTTTGCCCTTTCTGAATACTCCTGATAGTAACAAAGGAAAAAAAAAATATTGGCAACAAACTTTAAATACTTCAAAATAAGCCAGGTAAAAATAAATTTATGACATTTAATTCCAGTTACTGCTTTACCACACCAGTTTCCTGAGACCATTCGTACTTAACAAAATTCATTTAAAGGTATCAGAACTGAAAGGCCTGATATCACTCCGTATCATTTCCAATGGTTTCTTTCCTGCAAGAACTTACTCAATTTAGCCATGCTTCCAGTTTCCATCTCTAAACTATGGAAGATAAAAACACTTCCTGCGCTCTTATCTTTTTTACTGTTTCATCTCTTTATATTATAAACTATTTAAGGCTTCTCTTTTATTATATATGCAGCAGTTAGAGAAAATTCATGTCAGTTTGTTCTCCCCACCCCAGTAAAAATGCAGTCTTCTATAAGCCCTTGAAAACCAAGCAAAGCATTTTCTTTCCTTCAGAAAAAAAATCCACTTTGAATGGAGTTTTCTTTTTTTTTATCTTTTGTATTTAGCTTAAACTTGGTGGTGGTGGTGAATATCAAAAGATGAAGTTTTACACTTGGAATTTTGATGAAAACATTTTCTTTTTCCATAGAAAATTAAATCAGTGAAGACAAGATAATTTCTGTGTACTGAAAGTACGTTGTTAGCAGAACAGGACTCTCATCTAAGGTCTTCAGATGCTAAATAATACCAATATGAAAATAGTACCATGAGTCATACAGCTGGGAGTGTCTGGGTCATCTGATTGTTTCCTAAATACCAGTCAGTCTTTTTAATTTAAGATAACCTCAGCAATTCATCTTCTTCTTCTTCCACATTGCCTGAACAGATTGCGTATGAAATATGGATAGCTAAAATCAAAGTCAGTTTGTTCATCCTTTTGGATGAAAAAGGTTCATCCTTTTGTCCAGGATTCAGTGGTATCATGTTCTGATTAACAGAACACAAATATTTATAGTTGTAGGTCTTTCTGATGCTCAGTTATGTTCCTGTACGTGCTTCTCTTTTTGAAGGCCTAATCCAGTGCCCAGCAAGTGACTGGGAAGGCTGCTCTTGGAATTGGTGTACAGGGCATTAGATTCTGGAATCATAAAACCTTTGCAGTGAATTTCATGTAGTGCTTTTGTCCATTCGTGCAGGATGGTCACCTACTGCCCACTCGCTGGTGCTGCTTTCATGACAGGCATCTTCTCAGAAGGGAAAACTGGAGCTGGGCAGCTCCCGTTTCTTTGGGAGAAGACCCCAGAGGCCAGGAGATCGCAGGATTTGTGTGTGAAACCTGTAGCGTGTGCTCTTAAGCCTTAACTACTGGGAATGACAGGCCCCGTAGTTGTGCCGCGCTCGGTGCCGCCCTTTGGGTTAATCCCAGCTGACGGCTTTCGTCTGAGAGGGGCCGTGGAGCTTGGTGCTGGTGCCGGCAGCCTTGCCCTTGTTGTAGCAATGAACGTGTCGAGCCCAGAGGAGCGGAGTCAGCTTGATGCGGGGTGACTGGGCAAGGCCTGGGGCAGCTGCACTTGCTGCTGCGACCCACTGCCCTGGAACCCAAGCCTGCTCCTCCATCGCCCTCCATGGCGCTGCTCAGTGTGGGACATTTTTGCCCGCTCCGAGGATGCTAGTGTTCACGGCGGGGGAATCGGAGTAAGCGAAGCAAGGGTAAACCGATTTCACACAGAAACTCCTGGTAGAGCTCTGTGTTACATCAAGAGGCAGCTCACAGCAACTCTAGCGACGGCGGCTTCTTTCAGCTTGCCAGACTGAGTCCAACATGAATCTCCATCGTCGCTATTATTGCATTAATTTTAATGAATAAAGATCACAGACACATTACTTATTTAATTAACAGAGCAAAACCCATTGTCAGAGAGCAAAGGAGTTATATTGTACAGCCTCTCTAATGCAATCAAAAAGAGTATATTTTATGGCTGCAAGAATATAATTTTCTTGTTAAAAAACTTGTGATGTCTCATTAAACATATGAAACACAGGAAACATATGTAAATAAGGCTTGCTAGCCATTTCCGCCTTTTAGTTTTAATCTGTGTTTCTTCTGATGCCTTTCAAATAATGATGTGCATATTTACATTTATATACAAATATATATGCAAAAATATGTATATATGTATTGTACTATAAAATAACAAATGATAATATTAAAAAATGCAACTATGATCTCAGTTTTCATGTGTCCCTGTTACTGCTTATTTTTACCTTTGCATTTACACAAATTAAGGGGCACAGCTGCAATGAATGCCACTTTTCTTGTTCTACCTCTTCTAACTCACTGTTGAAAAGAAAAAAAAACCTTTAACTTGCACTCTTGAAATTCAGGAGCATCAAAATGGATACTGCAGTACCATCGTTGACTTGGACTTACTGCACAGTCTTGTCTGCATGTCTGGTTTAACCTGTGTATGTTTTTCTATCTATCATCTGAGGTCCTTCATTCATTTACCATATGAGGTAGTTCAAAGTTTCTAAGATTCAAGGTGTCACGATGTCACCAGTCAGCTGAATGACACTATCTTGACATGTGCAAGATAGGCTATTGGCTCTGTGTTTGTACTGAATTCATAACTCAGAGGGTGTCTGTGTTTCACAAAATAGGGGAAGCGGCAGATACTCTATCTCATAGATTGGCAAGAATTGCTTGCTGTGTTGATAGGTTTAAATTACAGTTGGAGTCAAGATTTTAACACATATTTTGGTGTGCTTGATCCCACATGGACAAGGCCTGTTTAAAAAAAAACTGCTTAAAAACAATGTAGGTATAGTCAGACTGCAGTTTATCTGATAACAAAATCTTAATGCAAAAACTTAAATGTAAATACAGTAAAAATTTTTGGAGTACAATATGTACTACATATGGTGGCATATGAATAACCAATAGTTACAAATAACTAAGTTTGCTGTTTCTGTGACAGGAACTGTAGTTCTACTGTTCTTAGTTTTTGTTATGATTTTCTGTAGCTGTGCTTTTAGAGTGCTCTCAGAGCGCTGCAGAGTGCTCTCAAACAAGTTTTAACTTTATGCTTTATTTTAATGAATATCCTATAGCATTATCTTGAAGTTCTTCTATCATATTGGCAATGTATTCTTAGTTTAAAAAGGAAGAATTTTGTTCTTCTTCCCTTTTACTGGAGTGAAGGTTTATAATATGCAGATGATTGCAGAATAGACAAAAAACAAGAGAGTAAGCCTATGTTCAAATAATACCAGGTCCCAGGCCCCATAGGCTTTTGATTTTCTTTCATTTTAAGAGTTATCTATTAAGACTTAAAAAAAGAAAAGGAATGAAGACAAGAGAAGGGGACACATCTAAAACAGGAGAAATGTTTATAAATAGATTTGAAATTAAACTTAAATAAGCATTTTTTAAATTCTGTTGACTTGATTTAAAACACACATTATCTTTATGCCTATTTTAATATCCAGATTTCCCTGTTGCTATTTTGAACTTATATTTAAAACAACCTCACTGATGAAGGGGCCCAACTTTTACTCAGACGGTATGAGAAAAGAAAACAAAGCAAACTGCTATTCAGCAACACTTACTTTGCTTTAAATGTCCAGAAACACTTAAAATACAGAAGGAGGCACTGTTGTTTATTTCAGTTCCAAACGAATGTATACATCTATATGATTCCACAAAATTTAGCTTAATAAACTGAAGCAGAAGTTCTATAACACAAGGAGTTGTTGGTGCACAGCATATGGAATCACCAGTTTCAACAGAAGGTTATGTTTTGCTGGTGTCTGGATATCTGTACTACTCTTCCCATTACATGGTGTACACAAGGCACAGCTTTTAAGGTCACCAGTATCCATAACCACTGGATGAAACAAGAACTGTTTTATCAATTTCGTGAGTAAACAGGGTCTTCACAGTCTTTGCCTGTCCACATCCTTCTTTTAGTGAACACTGATTATATGTTTGAAAATATAAAGCCACAGTGCACAAAATATCCATAAGTGATCCCTATTCTATATGCTTACTGTGCATTATACAAGGATATTACTTGTGCTCAGCTCCATCAGCTGGGACACTCTGACACCAATTGCTGACAATGAGAATGACCTGTTTTGCACACATTACATATACATTATACAATAATACAGTATTTATATGGTGCGTTGTTCCTGAGATTTAATAAACCCATCAGGAATTGAGCTGGATGTATTAGCTCTAGCCAGTTGAAATAATGTGAGCTCTGCAGTTCAAGCCCCTAGTTGGCTTTGGCGAAGTCCAACCTCTTGTTAAAGGTGGGCTGTGCTTTGGCAGTGCCTGGTTGAGAGGGCTACAACAAGTCGATGTCTATTATAAACGATTATTACAATTTAAGGAACAGAGAAATCCTGGCTGTCAGTCAGAGGCTCGTTGTGTGACATTGGGCCAGTCCCTTGGCCCATCCATGCCCAAGGCATCCAGAACTGGTCCACTCTCCAGCAATCTGGCCATGGCCACAGTCATGGCCAGATCATTTTAACTTGGGTCCTTCTTCAGCCATACATGGTGGTTCCAAAACAAAGTCGTTATTTTCCACAGGATATATATATATATATTTACTTCAGATTGTCCACAGTGAGGACTGTAGACCACCAGAGTGGTGTTTTTTTTAATGCACAGAACAGATAGCATGAGTTATGTATCCTAGACAATATCCAGGAATATGCTTGGGAATACACAGCTTGCTTGGCTGATTTGAGAGAAGTTGTCAACGTAGAACCTGTCACTCTGCTATTAGCAGTGGTCCTTGGAGTGAATTATCTTCTGTAGTCTGTTAACCCTGAAAGAGAAAAATTTAAGCGATGCAGATGATATGGGACCTGTATGAGGAAGTTTACTCAAGAACTGCATTACTTGGCAGTGCAGATGTTTTCCCTGACTTTAATTCCCATGAGCAGAATGGAGTGATAATGCTTCTCACCTCACAGGCTTGCTGTGGGAATAAATATATTAAAGGCTGTGAGATGTTAAGATACGTTAAGATATGGTGTTTTATGGTGTGAGGAGAGCAGAAAAGACAGGCTCCTATCTCAGAAGATGGATGGGTTTCCTTCGGCAGAACATTATTATGATGATTGCATGCTGTATTCCTCGTCGGAAATGTGAGCTAATAATCACTACTTCTGCAGTTGTTTCTGGGGATTTTGTTATGCATATGGCACTTTCTAATTATTACACTGTAAAACTAATGCACACGTGAAGGGGAAGACAGAAATGGAGAGGGGCTAATAGAAGTAAACATGAAAAGTATATTTATAAACAGATATTACCCTCTCTCCCTGCGAATAAATTATCTCACTTTTACGCTTACAATTTGGACCTGTGCCTGGCTGTATCCATGTTTAGAAGATGCTTGTGCTTCTTTGTTTATTGTGCTTTCAAAAACCTCAGAAGTCCAACTCTCAGCAGCAGCATCACCACCAGCCTGCCGAGGTCGGTTAATGCTGGTCTGGGCAGGCATCACCTTCCCTCTCACCCCCGTCCTGTTTTGTCCCCACGAAGACAAACATGCAAACTACTGTGGCTGTCAAAATCAGGGCTGGGAAGGCAAATCAGTCTGTAGCACAGATCCTCTTCTGGGTATCGCTCTGAAACATAGCTGCTGTTTAAACTTCAGCAGTAAGCTACAGGCTTTGTTGATCTTCACACTCTTCTCCAGGAACTGTCAAGTCAAAAAAAGCTTTGGTGAAACAATTCTCCTGGAGGAAAAAAAAAAAAAAAAAGGCAAAATTTGTCACAGCTGTATTTCTTTTGCCATGGTTGTATTGCTCATTATAGGAAAACTGAAATGCACTTAGCACTCCAGCAGGTAATGCATGTGCAGCAGATTTCAATTAAAGGTGTAACTGCTTTTTTAAAGGCCAAGCTGGACTTTTTCCACAATAGATTTATTTCCTTCCTTTCCATACTTAACTCTGCACCATAAGTTTATGTAGTACATCTGCCTCTACACCTAAAAATTTTTAGGATGAGGTCCTGGGAAAAAAAGAGAGATAAAAGTTAGGTAGAGGCAGCCGGGGAACAAAAGTAATAATAAAACCCATAAAACCCTATCCACAGCACTACCAACAGTAGCTATCAGCTACCACTTCCTTCTCTCTTTTTTTTTTTTGTAGGCATTGCAATGGAGAGAGGGATTTGAAGGAACAGAGGTTGGAGTTCACTTCCTTTTAAAAAGTCTGCTTGAATGATTGGGGAAGGCTATAAAAAGCCACCTTGGGCTTAATCTTGTAACAGCCAATTCTCGCTAACAGAGCATCTCTGTAGGAAGAGCACAAAGCTTCTGCGATGCCAGACCACCTGCATGTCACCTAAGAAGCAGCAATCAACAGCCCAGTTTTCACTTGGCTATCAAAATAATCGGGTTCCTCAAGACTGTGTAGATTCTGTAGGTTATATATCCTATAGGAGAAGAAATTCCTACACACTCTATCAGAACTCTATGGAATAAATTTCTTATTCCTTCAATGGAATACCAGCATTTTAACTTTGGAAACTGAAAGCTAAGATATCACTGAAGGGCAGTAGGCAGAATTATTACTACAGTATTAGTAGTATTTAAATAAATTATTTGAGCTCTCAATTGAATGTGGAGACCTGACCTCTTATTAATAAGCAAGTTTTAATCTATTTGAATCTGAAGGATATTTAATTTTTAATTCAGATTTTTTGTCATTTTACTTAATAATCAGAAGGTCACATGATATTAAGTGAAACACCTCCTGACAGTCTAAATTGAATACATCATCATTATTACCTTTATCATCCGGAAAGAATTGATTGGATTGTTATTATTGCTCATAGATCATCATGTCTTCTTCTAAAAAATGCATTGACCTATAAATTGTCCTCCAGCAGCCATCTCCAGTCTAGACAGGAGTTACTAAATGAAATTGGTAGAAAGATGCTTTCTGAATGATGTGTGTTTGCACAGTAAACCTAAGTAAAAAAAAGGCTGTTCAAAATCCTTTTAAAAGTATTTTTGTACAACTGTAAAAACACACAGTTTTCTATTTCCAGCATAAGTTAGCATAATTCATCTATAAGATATACTTAACTTCTCTCGCTCTCTAGTTATTTCCACATGAAGCAGAACACAAACAGAACGTGTACTGACCATCAAATGAATTCATACATACCTGTTCCTGTTTCTGCACTAATTTTTACCCAATGTTCAGCAAAATTGTTCTGAAGATAAATGACTTCTGGAAATGATTATCTTTGTATTCTTTTAAGATTTATTTTACAACAATTTAAAGGTTTTAATTGGGAATTCATGTTTTGTAAGTGCCATCATTTACCACTAAGGTTAATCTCCTGGATGTATATGCCAGTCTTTAGTAACAGAGGAC
Organism: Crypturellus soui; assembly: GCA_032275445.1. Lineage (NCBI taxonomy): Eukaryota > Metazoa > Chordata > Aves > Tinamiformes > Tinamidae > Crypturellus > Crypturellus soui. The sequence goes on along the minus strand of JAUBNY010000306.1, from coordinate 114,365 downwards.
AGGAACTTATTGTTATGGAGTCCAGTCCCTACTTCCTCTTAAAACAGTTTTATTTTGAGTTTGTCCTTCTTTTGTGGTTTGTGCTTTCAAGGCCAAAATAATTTCTGGACAGTCCAGATTTAGTGCCCTTTAAAAGAAATGACTTTTCTCCTTTCTTTATGTTTATTCCCTGATGATATAAAGAAAGCAGTCAAAGCAGTCATGATGTGGCTGTTATTTTCTTTTTTTTATCACAATGTACGAGCCAAGATTTTTGAATCTATTTAGACTTCCTACTGCCTTGGTAACCTTAGCAGTTTTCTTTGCACCTGCAATCTGAGTTCTCCCTGAATACGCAGGTTGGAGAACCTACGTGCTATGTTAGAATATGTCTTTCTTGTGCTGTTGATCTCTCATGTACCTATCTTAAATCCATCAGATACATCACTGGATGGCTGCTAATTCAGCTTCTGTATTTTGTTGTTTATTAGATTTTGTTTCTGTGCTTTTTTTCTACCATCCGGAGCAAAACGGCAGTTCTACCTTAATAGGAATCTATAGCTGTTCCAGAATGCTCTATCACTTTGACTTAAGTATGCATTTAATGCTAAGAGTTTGTCTTGACTCTGGACAAAAGCCAGCAGTATTATTCTCTCTATTCATACAAGTGTCCTTAACAGTGGTCAATGATGTTAATTGTTCCTGGATAAGCATGCTTACAATTCATCCTGGTACCAAAAGGACTGAGGATTTCAGTGCTGTTTCCTAAATATAATATATAGAATATCACTGTGACTAATAACATAGAGATATGTAAAAATGGACAGCTCAGCTGTACTGCATGAATATGAGCACATTCACCATATCATACAGAACCTCATGGTAGATCACAGATCAATGCATTTTTCACTGGCTCCTATAATTATCACATACCATTCAAAAATTCCCTCCTCTCAACTGAAAAACCCTGCAAGCAAATTTGACATTCCAATGCAAGTTACAAATGCAGCCAAGCTGGGAGGAATTGTTGATCTGCTTGAGGGTAGGAAGGCTCTGCAGAGGGATCTGGACCGGCTGGATTGATGGGCTGAGACCCACCGTTACGAGATTCAGTAAAACGAAGTCCTGCACTTCAGTCGTAACAACTCCATGCAGTGCTGTAGGCTTGGGGCAGGGTAGCTGGAGGGTTGTGTAACATGTGGCCAAGAAGACCAACGGCCTCCTGGCTTGTATCCGGTACAGTGTAGCCATCTAGGCCAGGGAAGTACTGTACTTGGTGCTGGTGAGGCTGCCTCTCAAATACTGTGTTGAATTTTGGGCACGTCACTACGAGAAGTACCTTAAGGTACTGGAGCGTGTCTAAAGAAGGAATCAAAGCTGGTGAAGGGGCTGGAGCACAGACTTGCTGAGGGAGCTGAGGTTATTTAGTTTGGAGAAGAGGAGCCTGAAGGGATACCTTAACGCTCTGCACAACTACCTGACAGGAGGTTGTACTGAGGCAGGGGTCAATCTCTTCTCCAGAATAACTACCAATAGGACAAGTAGAAATGGCCTCAAGCTGTGCCAGGGGAGGTTCAGGTTAGACATTAGGGAGAAATTCTCCATGGAAAAAGTGGTGAAGCACTGGATGAGGCTGCGCAGGGAAGTGGTGGAGTCACTGTCTCTGGCAGTGTTCAAGAAATGTGTAGATGAGGCACTGAGGGACATGGTTTAGCAGGCCTGGTTTTGAAGGGGTTACAGTTAGACTTGATGATCTTGAAGGCCTTTTCCAACCATAATGATTCTATGATTCTGTGATTTATAAAGAAAAATGTTGATTTTTCCTTCTTTCAGACTAACAGAATTTTCATATGTCACATGCTTAGCACACCCAATATTCACTCTTATCATCATCAGAAAAGTAAATAAAAGGAAGAATAATACTACTGGCATTAGAGAAGTACTAGCCTCTGAAGAAGAGAGCCTAGGAAAGTCACAAGATATTAAACATTAATATCACCATGATTTAAAGTCTGGACTTTGGCTTATTTTTGATAAGTGTAATGTAAATTATCTTGGACAGTATATTTATGGTGAATGCTGTGATTGGTAGCCTAAATGTTTCATAAGCAGCTCCTAAGCCTTCATCACTTACCAAGTTGTTGTTAAAAAACAAAAACAAAAACAATCTGACAATATGATTAAACATTACTGAGGATAAAAGATTTAGAGTATAGTCAATGTGAAGTAGGATCACCAATGATGGTGTTATATGTTGGACACAAGGATACAAATCAAGTAGAACCCCCCACTTTTTGCTTGTATGATTTCAAATGCTCATACCAGTGTTTAAAAATTCTTGTTAAATACACAGTGTTTCAATATGTCTCTTAAGTACACGAAAATACTGGAAGGGTTATCAGATAATTTAGACTATAGGATTAGCATGTCAGATACCATCTGGACAAGAGGCTGTGTTTATACTGCAAAATAAAGAAGGGCCTGGTTTCTTTCCCTGAGGCCAAGTTACTAGCAAGGCTATCTTTTTTGCTAGTGTTTTTATGGTCCAAAGCAGTAATTCTGTGAAGTTCCTGTTGTCTAAGGGATGTCATTTCTTCTCTTTGTGTATGTATGTGGGGTGTTATTCCAGTTCAAAATTTTGGATGCCATGTGAGAGCATTGTTGCAGTTTACCACATTGGTGTCTTCATAGCATAAGTTAGAATTTTTTATTGTATCCTGTGATGACATGTAGGGGTATTTGCATGCAAAGCCTTCTGTGTATTGGTGGGGGAGTGTGCAGGGCAGGAGTCACATGGAGTTCATTCATACTAACTGCCAGCTCCATGCCCAGACATCGGGATTAGGGAGCCTTAGTTCACACCAGCCAAGGGCATGCCAGAGAGCGTGCTCATAGATACACCTTATGGACAGCTATGGGTCCAGCTCTTGAGCTTTCTTCCTGGCTTAATTTTTTAGCCATAACTGGAGATCTAATCAGTCTAGTCTGAATGCAAAATGTATAATACACAGTTGCTTTAAAAAGCACGGAAGAGCACCTACTTCATACCACCTTCTATGCCACAAGCTTCAGACTAATAGTACCTAACTTCCTGTAATTAATTTGAGTAAAATAAGCCCCAGAAATTGTAATGTGCCACAGAAAGAGAGCAGGAGAAATCAAGGGCATTAGGGATGTCCTAGTATATATATATGGTGCTGCAGTGAGAATATCAATGCAACATTCTTTATTAAAGTAAATTAGCAAGTTCTAAAGAAGAAGATATAATATAGGGACAAGTCCCATGTTGCATTAAAATAGCATCACTTTTCTCCATTAATATGTAGGGTGGGAAAGGGCAGAAAAAAAACAGCCAGGAAATGATAGTTTCCTGCCTAGAATAGACAGAGGGGAGCCAAGTGAGACACATCTGTACTGGAAGCACCTTCAGAGTACCTTCTGTCCCAATGCTGGCTGCTTAGAAAAAGAAATATATATATAATTTTTTTTTACTAATCTCAAGCATATATAATCGACCAGCCAAAGATGCATTCCTTCTGGCATAAGCAGCAATAATTCCCTGAGGAAGAGGGAGGGAAGAGGGCTTGCTTCAAGGCTGCTATTGCAGAGCTGTGAAGAACCTAGCCAGGGGTGAAATAATGTTTCCAAAAATGGAAGGCCAATAATTTTTTGGGCTTGTGTCTTGTCCCCTCCCCTTAGGTGAAAATATTTTGTCACCTTCAAGTAACCCAGTCATCCCAAATGAATCTTCCCAGTCATGATCTGAAGGAAGATGACAGGAGAAGATATAGCAATATTTGTTGAATTTTATTTTCATTTCGTTTTACTTTACTGTTGCTTGTTTAGTCAAGCTAATAAATGTGAGGTTTTCTTAATCATGGCATTTACGCATCATTTTGAATATTTTCAAGGTAAACAACACCTACATTTCCATATCGCTAGAGAAAACAGACTAGATGAAGAATGCAGGATGAGTATGTTTCCCCAAGCAGTAATTTTACAATATTTCTTTTCCAGTTTGTAAAGACGAGAGCAGTTTTATATTGCTCAGTGAAGTGGAATTTAAACTGCAAGAAAACGTGAAGTGCAATATTGCAGATGAAGAATATCGTAGATCATGTTTTCCGTGCATAAGATTGTAAGGAGAACTAATATACTTCTCACTCAGAAATCATTTCTTGAAAATTAATAAATAGAAAGAGCACAGTGCTCCAAAGAACAATAAAGAAAAAAAATAAAACAAAAACCTGCCTGAGCATGTGGTGGTTCTGAAGCAATGTAGCTAAGGGCTGAAGAGTTTAAGCTGAATGTCACTAAAGAGTTCTCAGTTATCTTTGGCATTTTGGTTTGAAGCAGTAACACGGTGTTGAGGCAAATCCCTCAGGTGTGCCTACTTCCCATACATTGGGTCTGTTTCCAAAGTCTTGGTGCATGCATACTAGTGTCATTTTGTAGAGAACTCCTATAGCAGAAGCTCCCCTCTCACATCACCAAGTGAGTTGCCCCAAATGGGTGTGTAAGGATCAAAACCAATGAAAGAGCCTTTGAATGACCTCAGCCTAGTTTCAAGGTCCAGATTAAATCCAGCCTGCTGCACAGGTCATAGAAATTGGAGTTGCCACGCCACATGCTTTGATCTGTTTGTTGCTTCACTGTTGCTGCAGTGGATTGGCTGATAATATAGAAGTATCTTTAGTTTTCTTTTGAAAGGAGTAAAAAACCTGCTGATATGAAATAGGAACAATGTGAAACAATGAGTTTCACATTAAAAGATGAAAATGAGTAATAGTTAATAAGTGATATTGCCATTCCCCTAATCCTGCAAAACCATCTGTCGATATCAAGTTAAAAAAAAAAAAAAAAAAAAAAAGGTTTTGCCATGCAGGCTATTTTTTTTTTAAAGAGCTAGTGCTCAGCCTGCAGCAAAAATTTGTTTCTGGAGCTCTCTTTGCACCTCAAAAAAGCTTGATATGGGCATGTCCTAGCCTCTGTCTCCTGCACCGTAAGCAAAAGGCACCTTCGATGTCTTCAGCTAACATCCAAATATCTTAAGCAGAAACCATCTGTTGAATTTGACCCAGTTTTGCAGACACTTTAAAAAAAGCTAAAATTACAATTTTTACACAAGAAGAAAAAGGAAAAATAAATTAAATAAAACTGGAACAGGATAGCAACACATTTTATAGCACTATTTTGTTAGATTCTTAAAAAGTTAGTATTTAATATGGTCCTTTAATCCATTACAGTATTAAAAATAATTATTTTTTCCGTTTTGTGCTTTTCTCTGAGGCTTTTCATTACATATTGTTTGTGTAATCTTACTTTATTTAGTAAAATCTTCAAATACTGAACAGCTGTTTTCTTGTTTTGACCCGCAACATTAGAATAACAGCACTACAAAGACTACAGATTTTGGCTTCTGTAAGCTGTGTACAGCTGAACTATGATATTTACAATTAATATATTGCTTGCACATTTGCATCTGCTTATTCTCATTTTTATTGTCTTTTGAATATCACCACTTACTAAAATCTTCAAAGACTGAAGAAATTTTGGAGATGCTTATGCAGTTACATAATAAGTTTGCATTTCTTTGCATTATACATTTCTCATCCAAATTTAAACCTGTAGTCCTAAATCAGTCTATCTGTGGGTTAGGTCCACATGGATTTAAGAAAAAGTAGAATGCTATCTTAGTAGTAAAAATGAAAATTGTGTATTAAATTTTAACTTTTCTTCAGTAGTTGCATATTAAGTGTATGTGTGTATATATATATATTTTCAAATTGATATCATTATTGTTATTTAAATTGCAGCCATTGCTTTACTGCATGTCACAAGCAAAGTCCAGATGCAGTTATGTCAGTCTGAAGGTATTTTATGCATAAGAATTTTGAGGGGTACAAAAACGGTTTGCCACTTCGCTGTAAATGCCATTTGTCTTAATAAGGTTAGTTGACGGTCATTCCTTTACGAAAGGGAAGCTGGGGGAAGAGATGAAACTGGGAGACGGCGACTTGAGGAGACTTCGCCAGCTGCAGAGACAAACAAGGCCTACTTTATTATTGCCTTAATAAAAGCTATTGAGCCTGATCACATAGTAGTTTCTTGGCACCTCGTACCCTGTGCGCATGGAACATCCGATTCTCCCGTTAAGTGGTCTGTTTAGTTACACTTGATTTCTCTGGCCCATTTTTCCTTACTTTCCAGGCATGCCATAGCCTCACAAATCAAATTCCCGAGCAACTCCCGTAACACGCTTCCCCTGCTCCCAAAAGCCAGAAGGTGAGGCCCAGTCCTGCCCACTGTGGGGCGGCCGGAGTTAGTTGGCATGCGGATCGGGAGGAAGGGAGCCTGGTCTGCGCATGCAGGAAACAGACAGGAACTTGTCTGAGCCTGCCGGATTTGTCACTGCTGACCCTAGTGTCTCTCCCTGGAAATCAGATTTACACTCGCGTGGGATATTTCCACCAGCTAAAAAAATCTACCAGAATGATTCTCTGTATATTCCTTTTTTTGTTTGTCTATTTGCTTGCTTTTCAAAAGATGCTTTTGTATTAGCTAAACTACACTTACAGTGGCCTGAATGAAGTAGCTCTACCTGGATCACGAGATCTCCAGTCTTTCTGTGCGGTGTTGATGTATTGTTCTTGGAATTGCCCAGTGTGGCACATCTTCAACTAGGAAACTTCAGTACTACTGCCATTTAAAAAAGTTAATTAATCCCAAAGCATGTTAATAAACCTAATGATTTCTTCAGAGTATTTTAGAAAAATGTAAGGAAAAAGTTGCATTGTGTAAAATCTGTGTCATATAAAAGTGAAAAAAACATTATAATATACAAAATATTCAAAATAGTCCTCATAAATAATTTCTTCATTGATCTACTTTATAAATGAAAAGTATACAACCTATGCTTACATTTTTAATTTAATTACCTATTAATGCAGTGCTTGATCAATATTCTGGATGGAAGTTGAATATATATTATACTGGAGAGAACTGAAACAGTTCAGTCCTGAAGCAAAAGATAGTAGGCTGAAGTTAGTCAGTCATCTTGGTTAATAATTCTTAGTTAATCATTTTTCATTATTAACTGTAACAGAAG
>JAUBNY010000306.1:91776-105983 GCA_032275445.1 Crypturellus soui | reverse complement strand
ATATTAGAGAGTAATTTGCAGTGTTGCACCTAGCCAGTTCTGCACAAAAGTACGGTGTGAGATTACACCTTTATGGCACAGCCTCTGCTCTCTTACCCTGCACAACTGGTTTAATATTGAAAGTGTTTTTGATGGGAAACTGGGCATGGGTTTGTTTTTTGCCCTCAGCTGCAGCCTCAGAGTATATCACGCCCGTGTGCACAATACTGACTCCTAACCAGTTTATGACATTTTATTTGAAAAAATCACTATTGTGTGTAACCCAGGTTACATTTACAGACAGAGTAAATGACCTGGTGGCCCCTCTGATGGGCCACCTCAGAAAGTCTACTTGAATCTACTGTGTCATTTAAGATAAGCAGTATACTTTTATTTAGATACCATCTAAGCTTCTCTTTTTATTTGCTTTGAAGTGAAAGTTTCTTTTCACTTACATAACTTTTTATATGATCGATATTAAAATATTCAAGTCCACTTACAACTAGCTCTTCATGCATGTTTTAGCATCTCTACAGGGTAGCGCAATTAAGCCATAACATAATGCATCAGAGATAAATATTTATTTGCTATTGCATTCTCCACATAGTTATCTTTTTTTTTTTTCCACAGAGATAGTGAGACAGTGAAATAAAGGAAGGCAAAACGAGAGAAGAGAGGTCTGGGGCGCGTCCTGTGTTTGTGTCCTTGACAACTGTGCAAAGACTGTGTGATAGGAAATGCTAATCACAAGCAATTCAGTTGCCAAAGCTGGAAGAATACCAGGCTCCTGCTACCTGGTGGATAGCAGCAGTGTCTCTAGGAATTCCTTGCAGCTCATTCTTAATAACACAAATGATTTTGGAAAAAAACAGAGATATTCTAATTGCAACAAAACAGCCTATCAGTTGCATGTCAGGTATTTGTACTTTGGGTAAATATGTTCATCTTTTTCCTTGGTGTTTTGAAAATCAAAGAAGATCATTCTTAGCAGATGAATATCAGCTTAGCTTTCATATGTTGGCTTGAGGCCAGTTTTATGATGTTAATGAAGATGCCAAGTTCATCAGCTTTCTTCATGCAGCTAAGGTTATTCATGTGGATAAGTGCTTACAGGGCCAAGTCCTAGCATTTCTACAAACACCTAAGGCTTTTCTAAATAAATTTATAACAGTACCTCCAATCTAATTGCTTAAACAGTTACCTATGTACTTTAGCTGAAGACTCCAGTTAGTATTTCGATATTTGATAGTTGCTGAGTTTTAATAAACGAGAAACTGACTTTTATTTTCATGCAATATGCATGAGAAAGAGTATACTTTTTAGGTTTTGTTTTCAGTGATTTTTTTTTAACTTGCATAAAGATTTATATAAAAAGAGATAGCTGTTTCTTCCTCCTAATCATTTAACTGGTCTTGGGGTGCAAACAATAGTGCAATAGTATGACAGAATTCTGCATTTTATTTATTTATTTAATGGTTGGTTTATTGTAGGCTGGGTTTTCAAAAAAGCCTAATTGAAATTGAGTTTGTTTCCTTCCATTTAACCCCAAGCTTCTTATATTAGGTAATACTGAGAATAAAAGGTATTTGAGGGTGAGGAAGATCTCTTTGTACAGAGCCTATCATGGTGGAGTAGGACCTTATGCACGAACATATTGCTTTATATTTGGGGAACGGTAGTCTTACGATTTTATGTTATTGCTTTTTTTCTGTATTTTTTAAGACAGGAATATTAATATCTTCAAAAATTAAACGCTTTTAAATATTGTCTTAATGAAGATGTTCAAATGCTCAAACATTCAAATATACTCATTTAAAATGGAAGAAATCTTGATGATGATTCGTGCAGTATTTTTTCCCACAGCATATGTTTACAGTTGATCTATCAGTGAAAATTTATAGCAAAAAATGAGAAAAGGTCAAGACAGCTATGCTATAGCAGAGAAATTATAGTAACATAAACTAAAATAATAATGAATCATGATGCTTCACTGGTTCCAACTTTATTATACTGATGCTTATAGAGTGTTCTGTCCAGAAATGTGCATATTTTTCCTATATAAGTGAATATAAAATAGATTAATATTTACGAACTGATTTAAATAATTTACAGTGTTTTATATACAATATGACATTTTAATCTTTTCTTAGAAATGGATGATTTCCATGATTTCTAAAAAGAAATTTGCAAATAGTATTTACTCAGGCTATCTAAAATCTTTTCCTAAATGTTTATTGATTTTAAAAGAAATCTCCCTCTAATTCCTGTTCTTGAATATTTGTGCTGATGTTTTCAGACTATGCAATGTGAAATACTATAGACTGAAATATTACGACTCTGTATGCTCTAGGCATAGAACTCCTTAGGCTCCAGGTAAAATAACGTACATGTCGGGCAAATGTATCATGAACTTGAGGATGCAAAGGTCTGAAGAGGGAGAGATGCTTTTATTGTTAGCTTTGTTTCTAGAGCAATACTGTAAGTGAAAAATATCATTCAACAGTATTATAAAATGTCATTAACTGTCATGTCCGTGTGTAATAGGTCTGCCAGGCAAGGAGGCTCCTGCATCTTCCCACAAAATGCCAAGAGAATGTGAATGACTCTCCTAGGTACTGCTAGGCACTGATTTCATGGAAATAATGTCAGTAACAGCTAGGACTTTCCCCCAAACTAGTAAAACAGAACTTATTGCTATTATCCAGAAATTTTAGGAAAGAAAATGAATTCTCCAAGCTGCTTTGAGTTGCATATAACAGATTAAAAATAAACAAACCCCAAAACACCGAGGCCTTTTCCGGTGTTTATCAACAGTTAGATTTAACAGCCTGTGCTTTTCAGAAAGCTGTTTATGGACACTGAAAATGCAATCATTCAAAATAACCATCATTTGAAGATACTGCAGGCATCGTGCCCCCAGTTAAGGTCAAGAAAATCTGCTTAGTAGAATTTCCTCAGATTAACCCCAGGAATTATTGCTTCTCCCAAAATTCCTAAAAAGTGAAGCTCCTCTGGCATCACATTTAATAACAGCATCTGGGACAGGTTTTGGATCTGAAAAACTGATTCCTCCATATTCTGAAGTCAAATTCCTTGATTCCTCCCTTGTTGCCATTTCATCAGTACAACTGATGCCTATATAGGCAAGAATTGAGTGAAAAAGTTTTTGAAGAGACTGACAGGTTTGTCTGCTTGCCTGGCTGGCTGTTTTTCTTTTTTTCTTTGTTTTTTTTTTTTTTTGTTTATTTTTTGTTTGTACTTTATTCATTGTTTTTCACTTCAAAGGAAAACAGAACAGTCCTCATCTCTTGAGGTCTATGATAAAATTCGTATAGACTTGAGACATGCAAGTACTTAGGTAATAAATTTAAATACTGATATATTTCTGTGAAAATTTTTTTTAGGAAAGTATTTCAGATTTAAGCGATTGAGTAGTTTCAGTAACTGCACATGTATTGATTGATTGGATGGGCAGTTAGCATTTAATTACTTTTATTTTTGGTGACTTTTTCATTTTTTGTGTTATAGAAGTAGGATATTGCTAACTGGTGTGCTAGGCACTTTACATCCATAGAATATAGCGCCTCCAACTCAAAGAGCTCACAGATAGAGCTGGCTGAAAGGTTTTGAAGGACTCATAAAAAGTTTTATGCAAATGCATGAAAGCATAAGAAAGGATTCATTATTTTCAAACAATTCTCCTGTGGAATAGCAAAATACAGCTCTTCAAAGGGACAAAGTAGGTGAAATAAGACAACATGAATATAGTTTTTATGGTTAGTTTTTGTCATACATTTTAGCTTTCAGATGATCATGTTAGTTGGCAGTTAGGTTTTTTCCTACTATTTAAATGTTTCACATATTAAATGCTTTGAATCTCCATTTGTCTAATTTTGTTATAAAAAGCCTTGTAGCAAATTCAAAATATCAAATTCAGAGTTACTGAAAATATAAAAGGAGGATTTTTTTTTTAGAATTCCCACAGTAGCTTAATTTTTTCTTCAAATAATTTTCGATTGCTTCTGTGGTGACAGTATTGGATTAGTTTATTCTGTAAAGAATGATATATCATAAAGTTCTCTTACCTATTTTAGCAAGAAGTTAGGAGAAATATCACTGAGATAAGTTTATAACTGTTTCCTGGTATCAATACCTTGATTGAAGGAGGAAAAATTACATGTATTAGGAACTTCTAAACATCTGTAATGGAAAGGGTTGTTTGTATAGCTAGGTAGCAAGACAAATGGACTTACCCTGACATTTATTAATGCTGTTTTTTATGATCAAAAGACATTGTTACACTGGTGGCAGTAAGAAACCAAATGTGTGCTTTCTTTTTTTTTTTTTTCTTTCCCCAAATACATGTGTTTTCCAGATATATATCTTTGTAAGAAGCAATGGTGAAATACTTAACAATCATAACAGCTAATTGCCCAAACTGTACTACATTCAGCTATTTAGAGCAAGAAAGTCCACTAGTGAGCATGAGCTCCCATTATTAATTTGATTAGCTTCCTGGTGCAAGTACTTTCACCCTGTTTGCCTCTCTTGCGGCATGTTTAATCAGCTTTCCATTTCCCTCTCTTGACGCTTGTTTAATGAGCTTGCCATTTTGTTTTTTCTATCTTTAAGCTTTCTAAGTTTTTGAAAAATATGTGTCTTTCAGTGCTCAAACACAGCAGTTGAAAGGACAGTAGTGTCTTATATCACACAAGACCATTGTTTTAGCGTATGTTGACTTTTGCTGCCTGACATCCTATGGCTAATTTTGGTTTATAAAAACTTATTAAAATGGTCTGTTTGATCCTGAGCAAATGTGCTTTTTAATGTGGGGACATATCAGGCCTTCCGTGCAATTTTTATATCTTGCATTAAGGAATAAGGTTCTGCTTGTGCAGGGCAACCAGCTGACCAGGTGCCTCTGTACAGAAAGCCAGTTCTGCGAGGGCAAGGTCCTTGAGCGCACTGAACATCTGTTAGGACTCCATACTTCCACCTTACCTGTCATCTTGATGGCCATCAGGGTTTGAACCTCTAAACCCAAAAGATTTTTTCATTTATATATCCTGCCCTATTTTGACCAAACAGTCATCAGTCTAGCAGATTTCACATAGTCACATAAAAGACTAAGGCAAGGATCCATCAAAGTGTATGCTTAACTTTTTCTCTGCATTCTGAATTAATATTGGCATATATATGAAGGAATATATGAATATAAATAGATGGCAAAACTAAAAGTATGTAAAATCAATGTACACACATACTGCTTTCAGAGAAAAGAAACTGTGGTAATATTTGGGGAAAAGGTAAGATCTTGATAAACCCCATTTTGCAGTTTTTTTTTCAAGTTAGCAGCCTTTTCTATCCTTGCACAGACCAGATTTTCCTTTTATTAGTAAGGTGGGCTCATGCTCAGGAATGTATCCAAGTGATTCTAGCTCATTTTTAACTGTTCTAGCTGGAATCTAGGACAGACTACTTAGATGGTATTCCAGTAACATGTAGCTTTTCCAGAAATCTTTAAGCCAAGTCAGTGGTCTTATGCTTAGAAGCTGGATCAAACCATCTTTCTTGTGCAAGCTTAAGATACCCTATCTATGCTATTCCATCCTAAACCTGTCAGTCATCTGATACTATAAATGTCATGTTAACATGGATGAAGACTACAGCAATAGCAACTTTTTAAAATAAGTTCTCCTTTCTTTCTGGGACTGGATAAACAATTATGCTTTCCTTCTCTTTGAGCAGGAAGGCATTTTTCTAAGGAAGTATTTATTTTAATCTTCCTTAGAAAGATGCTATATAAAAAGTGAACGTTCTTATACAACAGGCCTGTCCTTTGTGTTTATGTATGTCACCTCTGCTGACTTTACTAAGATAAGTTTTGACTACTTACTTGGATTCAATATTAGTTCAGGAAAAATGTCTAGATTCTATTCTAGGCCACTGAAATTAACTTCTAGCTAAGATACTATTACAGAAGCTGCAAAAGATGATAAGTAGGGAGAGGAGGAAATAGGTTAGGAGGATGTACAGGACAATAATTACTTGACCCTTAGATTCAGGAATGTCTATAAGGGCTAAGAATTAAAAAAAAGTTTTTAGTTTAAATCGAAGAGTTTTTGGTCTGAAAGTAAATGATTAACAAAATCAGAATTCTATTACATCGTGTTAATGACTTTTCGAAGTACAGCTATATTTCAATAGCAAATACACGCAACTGTTATCTGAAAATGGAAAAAGTAAACCACATCTAAGCTGACAAGATTGCTTATCTAATTCAATATCTCTTACTTTCTGTATAGATTTCAGAGACTTGGACTAATGGTGACTTATGAGATTTATGTCCTCCTTTCATTTATTTTTCCATTAATTTATTTACTTATTTAAAAACATTTATAACTCTTTCAGTTTTCTGTCAGAGGAGATAGTTTCTGCACACCTTTTCAAATTATTTTTAACATTAATTTCTTTTGATTTAATGAAAGATGTACATACTTGCTGACCAGGGTTCTGTAGCATTTTACTGAATAAAATACACACTTCTGAGTGAACAAATTATCTTTGCATCCCCAGATACTTCCCAAAGTAATTTCCATTGACTGGAGTGCATGGACTTGTGAAAAAAGAGATGATCAACTGCACTAAGTCAACAAGACACTCATTATCCTAACAGATGGTTTTATTTTCACATAACATAGGAGCTTTATGGAGTACTGTTTTCTTTTCCTCCCAGAAGGATTTTTCTGTATACTTACAATTCCGGGAATGGATGCTCTGTTGCAGTTTGGAAGAAGTTCATGACAAGAGCTGAAGAAATATAAGCTATAATCTGTAGAGATATTCTTTATGAATGCACTGAACTTTCAGCATTTGTTTTAAGTGGTAATTCTTGGGCTAAAAAACATTCTTTACTCATGACAAGAAAAAATATTACCTAATTACTGTTAGTTTTTCTTCTTGAAAGAATGTTCATCTTCTTCTCATATCTTACTCTATGGACACTAATTATCTGAATACCACTCCAGAGAGGTTCTTCCTGTGCCTCCCCTATCTTTATCTTAACAAATGGCATTTTTGTTTTGTTTTGTTTTACTGCAAGTATTATTCTGTACTTTTTGTATTTATTACAAATTGTTAGTTTATCAAGTACATGTAAGGCATGTTGCATAGGTGGTTGTCTTTATTCATTAACATCTTGGGAAGTCCATTGCCAAAGTTTATCAAAGCCTTTCAGATCTGCCAGCTGGGAAGGGAGTATCACTAGGTCACTAATGCCTTCTGCTTCTGGTAGTCTAGTTAACAAATGAGAAATATACACCTCTGGTATTTTTTGCTCTGGTTCTAGCTAAACAAAGAAGCAGATTCAATATGTTTTTTAAAAATGGATGGTGTCCAGGTGAGTGCTGTAAAGCAAACAAAAACTTTTCTACTGTAAAGGCACTTTCAGGAGAGAAATTTTCATTAAGTGTTTATTTCACTTTCTACGTTAATAGGACAGTTTTTTACTTTGTCACACACAAACTTTAAAAATCGTAATTCCTACTCTCCTGGATTAAATTCAGTTATCACAGTACAAGTATCAGATATGTCATCACATTAAACTAAAGACAGGGAGAAAGCTAGATTTACACATCTGTTACAGAATTTATAGAAGTCATTAGAGCTGTAATAATGTATAATTACTGAGTACTGAGTGCAGTTAGAAACAAGACTAGCAAATGTTGGTACACTAATAGCATTTGTAAAAATAAATCTTATTCTGTTTTCATTTTATGTTCTTCAAATGGGTCAGCCATGGGTAGGTGTAAGAGCAGGGGAATGTGTAACAGCTCTATTTTTATTGATTAGTCAAACAAATTGTATGTGTCACTGTTTAGCCTGCAAACCAGGATGTGTAATGTTTCTAGTATTTGCTGGAAATTGAAGCGAATTCAAAATGCAAGCATGAAAAATTCTCTTTTAATTGCTTAACCAAGGAGCAGGAAGTGCATCTGCTTTCTTTCTTTAGCTGTGGGAAAGGATCTACTGGATTTATGTACCTACCCCCTTCCTTCAAGCATGAAGTGTGTTGTCCTACAATGTGCATTGTTTAGAAGACTTCATACTGGCTTCCTGTGAGATAAGAAAGTAGCTGTCAATTTTTAGTCACATTTATATATGTATGAGGTTTGAGGGTTATGGCTCTTTTCCTGTTTGCATCAAATCTTGGTTTTGCAGATATATGTGTGAAGCAGTGCCTAGCAGCACAGCAGTGATTGCATAGCACCACATAGAGGGCAAGTATACTTCCGTTTCTTTTTCATGTGTCGTTTAGCACTAGCTGCAATGATTTTGCATATCCTTTAAATAATTAGGCTGTACAGAAGGACAGACAGACAGAAATTAAAATAAAAGAAATGAGGAGGAAGAAGCTTCAAACAGTCAGGTAATTGCTGGAATATTAGACAGCTTTCCATTTATCCCATCTCCCCCCAGCCCTTTTACGTTTCCAAATACATACTTTATATGTGTAGGGTGAAGTCTAAGATAGTAATAACATTTCTGATTTCTTTATCATTAATTCTGAAATAAGTCCAATGCAAACATGTAGGTAACAGTCAGATTAAAACCCCCCTAATAGAACATTATATATTTATAAGATTTTCAAAACATTAATCTAGGTACCATGATAGTTTGGAAGTAACAAAAGATCTTGGGGCATTTGTTCCTGACATTGAAGTTCAGCATCAAAATTCTTAATCTGGACACTCTATATCCTGTAAATTGTAGAGAAAACAAATTCTGCAGTAATGACAGCATGACTCAGCAGGCACAAGCATTTGAGAGATGATGAATTCCTTCATATTGTGCTTCAGGAACATCTACATGGGAGGAACATTCCAAATCCCTTCTCTTCCACAGGTAGAGAGGTAAGTGCTATGGAGCAAGTGGCTGAACTAGGTCACTGATACCTGAATGGGTACCTAGACAGTGTGATATTCTGGGTCATACTCCTTAGTGTTACTCATCAGAGTTATCCCCCTCAGGTAAAACAATTATATATTCCTTATAGGAATGACTGGGATTCAGGGCTTCCAAGCACCTTGACTAATAAATAGTTACTATGTGTGAAGCCCAGTGGGTCAAACATTTAGTATTTAAACAGATAGAAAGCAGATAGAATATGCTAATATCTTGGTGGTTAAACCATTAATCTGGCAGCAGAATAATGTAAGGTCAATATTTCATTTTAAGCAGAGATGGGATCTAAACCTGCTTCTCCCCATTTTTTAACTATCCAGCTTCCATGTTTCATCTTTAAAATCTTGTCTTGGTTGTGGCTCTCAAATTCAAGAGCAGACTGTGTATACAACCTTTCTCTTGCCATTTTCCACATGCAAGACTTACGTGTCAGAGAGCCTTTCCTTCTAGTGCATGAGGAACCTTTTCAAGCAGCAAGCCACAAAATGGGTGGGTAAATCTTGGTTTGCAGTCTGAATATTTTTGTTGACTGAGCTGTCTGCCTGACTTGGTTCTGCCTTTATGTATCGCTGTCTGAAGATGGTTACTTTTCTCTCTCTGCGTATAGAGTGCTAAAACACTTTCCAGTTCTGATCAGCCAGTCTCCAGACACCAGTTCTGACTTCATGAACAAAACATCTCTGGGTGTAATATAGGGAGTGTGCCTTGCTTCATCTCCTTTAGATGTAGACCAATGTCATGAGTTTTCTCATGATTATTGCTCTAGTTGGTCTTACATATCTGAATAGAGATTATTATGCATATATTTCCCATTTAATTAAAGCTTTCTAGACTTTTGTCATAGTCAGAGTTACATAATATTGATAATATGGTGCTGAAAAAATGTACATATATTTTTAATGAATCTACTTTCTTTTATGTGCAAGGCATTTAATATTGCAATGCCAAATTTTTGGGATACCTGGTACTTATGCTCCGTTTTAGGCTTTCCAGATTAATCAACCTATATTGTTATTACAGGAGACATATACCAGTATGATAGCTTTTAAAAAATGTCTAATGAAATCTGGTGATTTTTATGGTGGGAGAACTTGCCAGTCAGACCCTTGCCCGTACCTTGGAGTGTAAATTGTTACCAGCCAAGTAAGGAAAAGACAGGTCATGTGAGATTCAACTCCAGGTTTAGAAAAGCTGAGAGCAGTGTAGTCAGCGCTGACTATTTTAACTAGAGAGAAAGGTGATGCTCAAGTGCCTACTTCACTGAGAGCTAGAACTGATCTGAACTTCCAGAATTATCCTTTAAGGGAGTGATGAAGAAAAAAAAAAGATATTAATGAGAAGAGAAAGCTTGATAAGCAAAGAAAATAAAAAACAGGAACCACAAACTAATTCTTTATAATTTAATACATAATTGCTTAGGATCATGGGGAAGATGGACCTTGTTAATAGAGTTTTAGAATGTACTTTAATTCAAAATCATAAAACATATTCTACAATAGATGACCCTGTGCTTAAGTAGCAATCCAAAGGCTTTTTTCTTATGTTGAAAAATAACTTAAGTTGCAAAACTTACCAGATCATTTTTAACAGGACATTCACAAATTCATCTTTTTTCAGTGTCTTTGGAGGACTTTGGTGGACTGGGATTTTCTTAAGAAGAGCTCTAAAATTATAGAAAAGCTCTCTTTAGCTCCTAAAAAAAAGTGTTTTATAATAAGGATATTTTAGGGTATATTTGTCCACTGGGCAAAACAATACCTGTGAAAACTTATTAGATTTATAAATGACTCTTTTGGTGCAGACGTCTTTCTTCCATGTACATCATCTCTTTACATGGGATTCATTTCAGAACTACTAAATCTGAAATTCTCACTCCCAGTGGGCTCTGTGAAAGCGCGAGAAAGGAATACATCATTATCTACACACTGATTTGCTTGCCTTCTAAGAACCTCTAGCTTTCACTGACTTTGAAGGCATAGTTTCTAGGAACAAATGACTTGGAGGGGCTTTGTGAATTAGCAGAACCAGTTGCTAACTATTGCAGGTATCAGATCATATCTATCAGATAATACATTTATCCTTCCTTTGTCCTATCCTAGACTTTGACTAGCTATTCCATGGTACCATGAAAGAGTAACTGAGTTTCAAAGCTCTTCTCCTGCGAATGCAGAAGTCAGTAGAAATGTTGCTAGATCAACACTAGTCTAGACAATCAGTGGGGGGTTGCCCTCTCCTATCTGCTATGCCTTTCACATTCACAAACAGAGGCATACTGTGTCTTCTCCCCTTGCCACCATTTAATATTTTGAAGAGAAAAATGTCATAATCATAAATGTGAAAATTATTTACCACAGCTATTCATGATATGCATGAATATGGATTTTTTTACAAAAAAAAAAGTGGTAGCTTTTATTCTGCATAAATATTATCTCTTGTAACCTGAATTTCAATAAAGGAGCTATGCATTGATGACAAATCTGAGTGTAAGATGACAAAAGCAGATTAAAAGCAATGTTAGTTATTCATCAGATCTGAAACCTACTCTATGGTCTTCTCATTAAAGTCTACAGCACAAACTAGAGAAGGAGGGAGGAACAAAAGAGCTATTTAATGTGTTTTGACTGAAGACAGTGCTTTAAATTATTTAATTTGCTCTGAGTTGTCTAGGCACTGGTAGAAACAAATGAAAGATGCTAAGAAAAGGTTCATAATGCTTCAGATTAGACAGGAAGAGAAAGATTTTAATTCTTTGTCTAAATATAGATACATTAGAAATAATATAGGGGTAGAAACAAAGAAACAACCTTGGAAATTTGTTGGGACAAATCCTGCCTTTCCTTGAAAAAGGTTTTTATAGCATTTAATGCGAAATTGTCTCAAGCAATTTTTATAGCTTTTGAGTTGTGTGAGAGGTAATGAATAAATAATTGCAATTCATGGAGATGTGAATTTTTTAATGTATCCACCTCAGGGCTAATGGACTGAAAGAACAAGCTCCCAGTATTTGATAGGTCAAGGTATATTCATTCAACCCAGTAGTAGCTATGAATACTGTCTTCAAATGTATCTATACTACTTAGAAATAAGCAATAAATTCCAGATTGAGAGTAAGACCTATTATCTAACACCAATGAACGCTTCATGTATTTTGTACTTTCAGTTTTGACTTTCTTTGATAACATTATCAATGTGATGGTGAAGGCTCATCATCTAGTGTGTGCTTTTGGGTTTGTTTCCTTTTATTTTTTTCCAGATAATGTTACTATTCTCTGTTTTGCTAAGGAACCACACTATGGTAATTTCTATGAGATTTTCTTTTATTATTATTTTTTTAAGAATACAAAGTCAAAAATCCATCAGGTCACTATTTGAAAAATGGCCTTGGACTAATTTTGAGAACTAATTTAAGGAAATCAAACACAAATGCTAAATGGATTATTTTAAGGTACTCTTTGTAGTTTCCTTAGAAATGCTGTAGTTTCAGAGGGCTTTCCCCTCCCATTTTTTCATACAATTAGAATACATGAATTTGACACAATAACATCCTGATTTTTTTTTTTAATTTTGAATTAAAAATTTTGGCTGAAAATCAACATCGGTCATTCAACATTTATTCTTTATATAATTTTCAATGGAATAAGCATTGGAAATATGTTTATTTATGCTATTGTACTGTCAAATTCATAAATTTAGCATAGAAATGATTGGACTTTCAAGGCCTTAAAGATGGGAAACCTTTCCAGGCCTTAGAGGAATAGGGACAGAAGGAGTCGGTAGGTGGCAGTCTTTCCTTTGAATATTTTCCATGCCAACTTCTTTTCTGAAAGTGCTTCCAAAAGCTGTTATCTCTAAAAGGACCTTAAAATAAAAAGATGCCCTCAAGTGGTTATTATGGATAGTGTGGAATGCTTTAGAAAAGTAGTGCTTGCTCTTGCCAATTTTCATGTCAGAAAATTACATTCTCCTGATTTTCATTTTCTCAGCAAAGTCAGTTGTGTATCACTTGTTTCCCAATATCTAAAGAGTTGTGCTCTTTGAAACAATGGTGTTATCCCCCAGTGCAATCATTACAGTGAATTTAAACCTCTAACGCAAGTCTCTTGCCTTGCAACTCTGTAGTGATGTGACTGCTGACTCTTCTTAAGATCACAGAGCAGTGAATAGTTTACAAACATGCAGTATTTTTGGCTGCTAAGAGTTGCATAACCTTGGTTCACCTTTACTTAAGAAAAAAAAAAGGAAAAAAAAAGACTATTTGCCTCAGAGTAATGATCTGACATTTTAAGAGATAAGAAATGCCTAGTAACTAAAGGAAATTCAGGCCTATTTCGAAGACCAACACAGTCTCAGTTTGTAGACAATTTGTATTCCTATTTAACAAAGCAAGATGTAGATCTGTGGATTACGTTAAAGACAGTATCAGTATAAAGATAGGATATTTGAAACTTGCCAAACCAGGCATGCAAATCTCTAGTGCCATCGATACTAGGATAAATGTGTTTTTAGAAGTGAATGCACATTTAAGCACTTACAGCTTGGAAACACTCTCCATTAAGGTCTGTTATCTTTTGTCTATTCCTCTTGTATATGGTGAATTACATACTGTTATCTCTGTAGAAGTGGTCTGCTTATAGTCAGTATTCCAGAATGTAGGTCGTCTTGTTTGTAGTTATTCTTAAAAATCTTGATTTCCTAGTATAATTTCATTAGGCAGTCTGTCTTGTGTTTCAATATACCTTGATTTCTACTCTCCCTTTTCCCTCCACAATAAACAAATGAAAAAATACATTTCAGTTATTTTTATCTCATTACATTTCAATTGAACAATAAAGATATTTTTAGAGCTTGTGTTTCTGATAAAATTAGGAAGAAAGATTGGAATTAATAAACAAACTGAGGAAATCATAGAAGCAGACCTGAAGATGATGTATCAGTCTACTTAAGTGTGTGATCCAAAAAAGTATTTTTCTCATTTGGACCCAAAATATTTTTTATTATGAAACATTTTTTAAACAGTTAATTGATAAACATTGAAAAGTTTACAATGTTCTTATGTTTCTTTCTTCTTTCTGATTTTTTAAATGCTTGATGCTTCTGATTGCGTGACAGAAAGATGCAATCCTTTTTGCAATAACACTTTTGAGATTCATATTAATGATTTCAGATCATCACTAAGTTTGTTCAGGTAGCAATGATTTTTGCATGCTGTATTAATCATAATTTTTATTTTTATCAGAGAAAGAAAGAAAGGAAAAAAGAGAAAG
>JAUBNY010000306.1:61237-77160 GCA_032275445.1 Crypturellus soui | reverse complement strand
ATTGTTAGTGGGAAAAAATGCAAGGTGACTTGTGGAATGCCAGAAGAATGAAAATAATGATCATCATATTTGTAGCAGAAAAGAAGATGAGAAAATCTTCATCATACAGGGGAAAAAAAATGCTTTGTATTTCAGAACAACTAAACAACCATGGTTGGCACCTAAAATACAGATTAGCTTTGGTTAAATTCAAAGTTCTGACCACCTAGCTGATAAAAAAGACAGAATTTTAGCTATTCAAGAATAATTAAAATAACTATAATCTATTGAAATAACTGTGATAAATCTTTCTAGATGCAAGAAAAACAGATCAAAGGAAAACTTTTCTGAGCAACACAATTCTAAAGGGATATAGCGTTTCAAAGAACAGCAGTTCATTTGAAATGAAAGTAACTTTTTAACTCAAACATTAAAGAAATTTAATCAGGAAAGATTTATAAGAGGATATAGCTGTGGAAAAAGCACATAAATCTTTTGTTGGTGAAAAATTTAGCAGAGAAATTGCAAGATAGGAATGGAAAACTATTACTAGACATAAATAGCTCAGAAGTTATTACCAGAAGATGAAGCCAAACCATTTCTACTGCTACAGCTGACTTCCTCCAATTAATTCTGTTATATTTTGGCATCAGTTCATGGTGTTCAGCACACTGGTGATTTTGTATTTATGAAATAAGATACAGCATCCTTATTAAAAGATTTTAACATATAGGCCATCACAAAACATTTTGGATAATGTAGCTGGATTTGCAAGATGATGCTTAGAGAACACCTTACTTCTCACCCCCCAAATTTCCCAAACCTTTTGAATCTTTCATTAGTTCCTGCAATTAAGTGCTTTAGAAGCATACAGTAATATAAAGCTAAGTCTGGAAAGGTTCTGGGCACTCACTGCTAATTGTAACTCTGACGCAGAAATGGAGAATTTCACTGTTTATCAGGATTTGGCCTGGTATGTTTTTTAATTCAAGTTTTGACTTGAGATGAGTCTTTTTTTCCCCCTATAGCAATAGGAAACAACACTACAGAACTTGTGAAAGTGCCTTTAAGAAACATCACTTAGTTTGTCCTGTCTTTGTGAAGATTTTCTCTATATGTATCACATACTAATAATATTACTTGGGTCGTTATCATATTCCCTCTGACCCAGTGTTTCTATTCAAACACAAGGTTTCTTTTAATAAGGGAAGTGCAGTGCCTTGTGTATAAATGAACTAGCAAGATTCAAAGGCTATGGTTACACAGGAGAAAAGTGAAGTAAAGCAATTTCAAGATCAAGATAAACAAAAAGAAGACCTTCCACACTCCTCACTCAATAGCATTATTGCTTAATAATTCTCATGATGATGATTTTTTTCTCTTGTAATACTTACATTTTCAAGTGTAATCATCATAGAGAGCTACTAATTTCAACTTACTAATTTTGCAAACTGAATTTCTCTGAACTCACAAAAATGCTATGTAGGTGTATATATATTTCTGGCTGTGTTTTAAAAAACATAATAGTGGACCCAGATATATCATAGAAGAAGAACTATTCAAATACTATTTTTTTCCTGAGAAAAGGCTATTTTTGCTTTTGCTCTTTCACATATCTTGTGAAAAACATTCTTGGCCATCATATATCAACAATATCTAAACCTCGGCTTCAAATAATCAGAGAAGGATTCAATATATGACAAATGTCTTTCTATCAAGTAGGTTGTAAATGTAAATGTCATGAATTTCACTATACATTTGGTTACACTTCTTATAACTTCACAATTTTAATGGAGGTGTTTAAAGTAGTATTATTTAAACCATCATCATATAAAATTGGAATTTTCTTCAGCCTTCTAAATTAAAATAATTCATATATGGAAAAGTAGCAAACAGCTTTGTGCTTTCCCAGCAGCCTTTCTAGCTCTTCTATGTACCTGAGCTGAGATCTATTAAATTGCCTGTCCAACACAGCTGCAAATAGCCTTGAAGAGAACAGGCCTGTGAAATCTGTCTAGAACAACATAATCTAATGAGTTTGACTCTGGAATGTTGAATCATAAATCCTCATTTTCTTCCACAGCTCTGCTGCAAACAGGTTACTTAGGCTGCTTAAACTGCTCAGACTTAAATAAATAAATAAATAAAATATATTAACAGTGACTGCCTGAAAGGCATGATAGCAACACTTGTTTCATAGGGCTACCATAAATATTCAGTAGTGAACTGTGTTCACCCACTGAGGTAGCTGGCCCTTGTAGACTGGAATATGTCCACCAACGAACCAAATACTCAATTTATGGAATAAACAGATAGCACCTTTCTTAACTTGTTTTCTTCACAAAAGGACTGTAACTGTTAGTCTTTAATTACTTTCAGTATAATATTAGTTTAACACTCTAGCTGCAAAAATGATTAATGAACCTGCAAATTAATTCATATAATGACACAAAATACTAATGTATAACATAGTGCGAAAGCACCACGCTGTTCTTCCATGTTCCACAGACATCATGCTTTCCTGGGAAACATTTTACGGTGTATTAACTGCCTGATCGTTGTGAGTTAATGATGAAATAATTTGTCTTTCTTTGCCTTTTCTTAAATTAACTAAAATAGTAGATGTGCTATTACAGAATTGTGATTTGGAATGATATAAAGGAGTTATCCAAAAACATAAGCTGAAAAATTTGTAATTTAATTAGGAGAAGGGACTATTTTAGCATATCTTATCTGCTTATTATCAGGACCTCATTGAACAACTTTTTTATTAATAATAAACATTATGGTGACTTTTTCGGTCACTGTAAGTCATTTACTGAAGCTCTTGCGATACTGTAGTAATTCTGTAATCCACACCTACATGTCAAGTGTTCTGGACCTGCTGGACCTCACAGCTGAGCTCTTCCCAAGTAGCGATGCGTAGACATGTGAGATGATTGCTCTCAGCAAGACAAACTCCCTCTCCAACTTGAGAGCACAGTAACAGGGACTAGACCAACATCCAACCTTTGGGTGTGCAGCCATTCACGTCTTTTCCAACAACAACAAAAACATGCAGTATGGCTACTAAGTAAATTGTAGGCAAGCAGCCTGTCATAACAACTGTCCTGACATCTGATCTGGATTACATACCTGATTCAATCCATGATGGACTGTTGTTCATAATGCTGATGTATCTGAACTAAACTGCTCTACAGACATCCTACGAGACCACATTGACATCCTAGGAGACCTGTCACTTAAACTGCTTACAACATTTACGGCTGTGGTTATGTCTTGCTAAGAGCAGATCTGGAGTCACACAGCACTGTCTGTTTTTCAGGCTCTACTGTGAGCTCACTGTATTTCCTTGATGAACAGTTTAGAGAAATTGTGGAGCTTAATTGTGGACCTGGGGAAGAGAGGAGGGAGTTGAATCGAGAATATCCTTCTAAAACTTTCTATGCAGTGCTTTCTATGCACTATGTTAAAGAATAAATTTTAAAAAATTACTGGGTTCTTGCTCTTCTTTCCTTCCTGAACCTCAAAACAAAGCTGGTAGTTTTAGGCAGGTGGAGATCATTAGGAGAGGAGAAGCTAAAGGCTTAGAAAATGCAATGACTTGGGCCATTCAGAGGTAAAGGAACAAAGAAGACAGTAATGCCAAAGCATATCTTTGTGTTTGAGGGGTAAATAATAGACAGAAACCAGACCTCTCCTTGCTTGCCTTTAGTGCTGTTGCTGGGTGTTGTTTTCATTTTCTGGTATGTGTGTTATGTCCTCTCTTTTAACTATTTTGTCTTGAATCAGAAGAATAGCCTTAATAATGAATGAAGGCACACCACTCCTACTACCTTATACTGATCCTTGCCAGAATTTATCCTGCAACGTCTGCTGAACTGCTGTGATTTAAGATAAAGCTGAATTATTCTAAATCATTGCAGTGATAAGGATTCTATATATAGGGCAGCAGGGAAATGCAAAAGATAATGGTTTTAAATAAGTTTTATACGTAGGGATTAGGCTTGTCTATCTATTCAGAGCAGTGCAAACACCTATGCAAGTTATTAAAGGGTACAAGAAGCCTTATGGATGTTATTAGCCTCTTCTGTTGTCAATAAGGGACATGGCAGATTGTTAGAACCTTCAGGCTTAGCTGGAAGGACAAGGGTAGTTAGTGCAGAGAAAACCAGGGAAGGAATGTTAAAAAATAAGGAGACAATGTGCTTATCTTCAGAGAAAAAAAAAAAAGTGGCTAGAAAGTCATCAGTGAACCATGAGCAGATGACTGAAAGAGACCTGTATGGTGATTGACCTGGGAAATTGGTTTCAATAACACATTGGTTTCAATAACACAATGTGGCCTTCTACCTTCCTCATTTTGTCCTCTTCCCCAGCTTCCATCCCCAAAATAAGCAATAAAGGACCATAGAAAAAGGGAAAGATGATCTAAAAGGTGATGTCAGAGCTATCTCGATTAGCTTGAGTTGCACCTTTGAGTCTTGAAATGCTATGAGGCAGTAAAAAAGAGGGGAAACATTGCGGAGAGAAAAGATGCTGCACATGGTGCTATATTTTGAGACATGGTCCTCAAAGGGACAACATTTAAAAAGCCTAAATGGTGGCTTAGATAAGAAAATCTGATAATAGCTCTTAAAATTGAAGGAAAGAAAACAAACTGCATTTATGCACTAGCTTTTCAATAAACTTATTGTTAGAACAATATCTACGTATATCTATATATAGATGTCTATCTGCATATAGAGCTATCTACATATAGATGTCTTCTTACAGAGAAAATAGGTTTTGCATATATATAAAGTATATACTATGCATATGTGATTTCACCCAATTAAATGTTTGTGAGAAATATCTGTCTACATAACTCACTGATACAATGTAAAGAAAATACTTAGATCACACATGCCTCTACAGGTTACTTATAAAAATTTGTTTTGGTCCTAGGAACTGAGTTAGATCTTAATGCTTGATGTTATTTTGTTCTCTTTTGCTGCTTATTTGAGTGTTAAAGGAGAGGAAATTCTCTACAGTATCACTGTAAATTGAAAGAATAAGTTTAAAAATAGGAGACAATGGAAAACACTAATGAATTATTGATATTGTTTTCATGCTACTTCTGAGTATGGCTGCTTTTTTCCCCCCTTAGTTTTATTCTGTGGAGTTATATTTGATTGCCTGTTCAGAAGTAATTATAAAATTGCTTACATTTAACTCTCTTAATCACACAAATCACCTTTAGTAAGCCTGCACAGCCCCCTGAAAATAAAAAAGTTAAAAACTATATTTGTTTTTTAATGTTGTAGTATCTCCAAGGTACTACATTGGAAGAGGAATATGAAATTGGGAGGGTGGTTTCCTCTTATATGGCATGTACTCTGTGAAACTGCATGTATTTTTATATTTTTTATAAACTACATAGATTTATGCATCATACAAAGTCTCTGAAAAATCTACTGGTGCTTCATGTGCATGGAGCATTACTATACAGAATTCCCATGGCTTATGGCTGTGAGAATGGAACAGCTCTTCATTTCAGTTGATTTCCCCAGGAGATCCTGCATTATTTCCCCAGCTCTAGGAAGGGTATCAATGGTGATGTAGGGAAAAAAGAAAGTGTATTTGCAGAAGAAAGGAAGAAAATAAGAACACTGTGGTTGCTGAAGACAGGAAGGAGTTCAATAGCAAGTTTCTCTGGCAATGTGGACAGAAGTACAAAAGCAAGAGGATGACCTAGACTAAATAGGAGCATGGATGTCAGAAATGTCTGAAAAAAAAAGAAAAGCTTTCTATAAGTATTAAAGAAAAGCACTCATACTTGAAAATCCTGTACACTTAGTATTATAAATAGGTCCAGTAAAGAGCTGTGATATGGGTTATCAAAACTCATGTTGCCTCTTCGGTAGAAGATATGCGTGAACTTAACCTTATACTGCTACTTTTTTGCTGCCCTTTTTTTTTTTTTTTGTTATGCTGTAAAGTGTACGGATATGATTACTGTAGAAGGTTAGGATGTTTCTGTTTAACGAAGTCATTGTTTCATTTTCTCTGAGACAGGGAGGAATAAAAATGTTGTGTCCCAAAAGTCTTTTTAAGGAACATACAATTTCTTTTTAGCATGAATAACTAAAATTTTACACTCTTCTAGGATACAGCCGCTTGGGCAATCTTCACTTGTATCTAGCATCAGCATCCACTGTGAAACAAATTTCCATTACATGTTTCCAAATAATTTTTGGATAAGATCTAGGGTTTGTTTTACAAGCCCTTCTGTGGGATCTTGGGAAGTTTAACTTAAGAAATAAAAAGGGTGCAATCTACATATATGTTGTCTACCTCCAGTCTCTTAACTGCCAGGAAGCAGCCATCACAAAGCAATATATTTTCTAGGCCTTGATGGTTGAGAGCTCTGAGGGGGCTGTTAAGAAACAGCTGGAAAGGGCACTCCAGCGGTCTCCATAGGAAGCCTCACAAGCTGTTAAGGGTAAAGCATCAAGGTAAGCTGAAAAGCAAATACATTCTAGAGTTATTCTTTCCTGTCCTGTATTCTTTTTCCCCAGCCCTGGTGCTGGTAAAAGCACAGTAGTATTCACCTTTAGTACATGTTTATAAAATCATCTGAGAATGACCTGCTAACCTTTAGCATATGCCAGTCCTCAGGATGCAAAA
Source organism: Crypturellus soui (assembly GCA_032275445.1). NCBI lineage: Eukaryota > Metazoa > Chordata > Aves > Tinamiformes > Tinamidae > Crypturellus > Crypturellus soui. Next base: position 70,512 of record JAUBNY010000306.1, on the reverse strand, counting down.
AGGCATACCTAGGCTGTACTGAATTTCTTAGCTGGTCATAGAGCTACAGTTTGAAGTGCATGCCTTCCTCTCAGGTACAAAATTAAGGGAGATACCAAGACACTGTGAGGTCTTCTGTGACTCAACTGGAACAGGAGGAACAGAAGATCATGGTTGTTGTAATTGTATAAAGGTAGACTTTCCCAAGAATTTTAATAATCCACTCTAGGAAATATTTTTATTGTCTTTTGTTCCTATCAGGGAGTAAATACTTTTAGCCTTTGAGAAGCAACTTGGCACCAAAGAACAGCTGACAGAAAAGTAATGACTTGTATAAATACTTCTGGAAAAAATTTTAGTCTTTAAGGAAGGAACACAATTTGCAACAGCCTAAGTCCTTAAGAAAGCAGGCAAACAAGTTATTTCTCATCAGGGAAGGGAAAATTAAGGGTTTGTTGAAAAAAAAAAAAAAAGAAAAGATAAAAATCTCATCCTTATATATACACTAGTTGTTCATCAAATATTAGCTCAAATTTTACTGTCTTACTGCATCACTTCTTCATTTTGAGCTTTCTGTATATTCTTCTCCTATTGCTGTTTGGACTTTAGGAATTAACATTCTGTTGACTGTTATATAGCTTTCCTCAGCAAATGTATTAATTTTTACTATTCCATGCTAGAGGGAGATCATATGTTTAGTTTATTTTTCATTGAAATCTTCTGCTTTGTTATCAACACTAATCTGAAAGCTGAGTAAAATCAATGTACACAGAAAATTAAATGATTTACTCAGTGTTCGTTCAATTTTAACAGCCTTTAAAGACTCATTTTGCAGTAATAGATATGGGTCTAGACCATGAACCTTTATTAAAGTAGAAAATTCACTGGAATACTGCTATCACTGTGTGGCACTACTGTATCTTCAAGAAACTAAATGCTAGCTGAAAGGGTCCTACAGCCTGGTCCATTTAATCTTTTTCTGATTTACCTAATCATTTAATGATGTCACTAGAGAAATGTAATATGCAGAGCAGTTATACCTGTATTTTCTTCCCCTAACCACTTTATCCCCCTCTTCTGGATATCGTCATTTTTTGCCTATTGTATACAAAAAGAATACTATTTTTTTATTGCCTTATATCCTTTGCAAGCCCACTGAGATCAGTGGAATTCTACACGGCATATATCAATACCAAGTTTGTCCCAATTACTTTTTCTAACAGCAAAGTGATAGAGAGTATTTTTATTGTGTTTTAAGAATTAGCTTTGTGATACAATCTCTGATAGCATGGTAATTCCAGCCTTAGCACAAAATAAATGCCTGTGGTATAATTTGCGTGCAAGAGACATATTCCCAGTTCTTTTCCAGAAACATATACGCTTCTAAGGATATGCATATTGGGGCTGGCTTACCAATGCTTATTCACTTGTGTAATCTTTACTTGAACAAGGAAGTTATTGAAGTTAAAATTCCTGGATACAATGCAATTACGCACAAGCTTTAAGGCTGCATGGATCTTGACAATTGCATTCTGCCCCCCAGCTAAAGGCCTGCTTGAGTTTCATCTGACAAAACCTTCCAGCTGAATGCTTCCCTGCTGTGAACATGTACTTTGAAAGATGACAAGTATATAACTTAAGAAGCAGAGAATCATTTACAAGTTGGCAACCAATTTTTATGAAAGGGCAAATTTAGCTTGCTTTTAATAGTACAACTATATTTTCTACATTCTAGAGCTTTGCTATTTACTCCAGTTTGCAGTTTTCATTCTCATGAGAATCCGGCTTATTATAGGATTCTTGCTATTTGTAGAGAAATAAGAAAGAGATTGTGAATATTGTTAAGACTAATCTTAACACAGACCTTCATTGTTGAGGAAAGAATTGATGTCATTTTTGGCACTTAGCTCAAAACTGCAACACCACTCTCCCAGAACAGACTTTACCAAAGGGTTCTGCTTTCCAAACCGTAGATGGCTATTTGCAAAACACCAATGCCAAAGCTAAAATTTTCGATGTCTCCAGGATAATAAATAGACCAGTTGCATTCTGCTGTGGGTTATATTATGTCACAGCTTCTGGGTGCGTATGTTGTCTATGCATACTGGATATATCCCACAAGCATAATTAAGCTTTTTTAAGATACTAAAAATGATTAAATTTTAAAATTGGATGGTGTGTAATCTATTGCATTAAATTGGCTTGGCTCCTCTAGCGTAAGTGTCATAAATTGATTTGACATGTCAATAGCAGCTATTAGCAAATTATATAATCTGGCTCCTTTGATGCGTTTCACAAGGAGCTTTACTTAAGACAAAGCAGTTAACTATAAAAGTAGCAAAGGTTTGCTTTTTCTTCTTCTTCTTCTTTCAATTACCTAATTGTACATACTCATATCCTCAACTTCTATTGAATGGAATTAAATGATTCTTCGAAAATTACTATGTCAGGAAATCTGGAAAAAGTTATGCTTGTGAGTGGGTGAGTGTGTGTGTGTATGGGGCGGGCAAGAGAGAGAGAGAGAGAGAGTATGCTTGGGGATAAGAATGCCTGCCTTGTTGTATGAGCAAACCAAATTAAGCATTGATTTTCCTGCAAATATCCTTGTATCCCTAGAGCCAGTGGGCATTTCCTTTTTATAAGGCTCCTCTTCCAGGATCTTCAGTTCTCCATTCTGACTATCCACAGCAATAATGGCATTTTTGGCAGGAGCTAGGAAGGAGCATATGGGAACATGGTATCAGAGACATACTGCTGATAGAGGAAGGTGTTGTGCCCTTAGCTTATAAGAATATCTCAAGAAGATGCATGGGAATTGTCTCGAGACACCTGAACACATCTAGGTTTGGTCAATTCTGAACTATTTGTTCCACCAAATGAAAAACTTGCTTTGTCCAATAGAGTTATACAGAAGTATATGATATAAAATAATATGGAGATGGAATTAAGTAATTTACAGTCGCTTTTTTTCTATCAAGACAGCTTAAAGAATTTCTGTTGTCTGTGCATAGCTTTCTCAGTTAAAACTGTATTACTTCATTCTAAAAAGATGTTATAATTGAGGTCACACTTTGAATCACAGATATTTCCGCAGTTCTATGCAAGTCATCAAAATAGTTATATCAGTAACACCATGACCCAAATATTAAGCCACTACATGTTACCTCATTAGACATACACTTTCTACTATGAATTTTGAGTCGTCAGCTGGCTGCAGCATGTTTTCTGCATTTAACCCTCGTTTTTATATGCATCATATATATAGACATGTATGTCTGTATGTATACATACTGCTCTATGTGTCATAGCTATCCTGAGGTGGTAATCTCATTCTGCTATCCTCTTTTCCTCCTACCGAAGGAAAAAAAAAAAAAAAAGGTTTCTTAGTAGAGATCATTGTGATCCTTGATTTGTGTTATCCGGGCAAGCACAAAACCTTCTTACAGATCACCACTTTATTTTTCACTTACCACAAACTCTCCTCACTAGTCTTTTTAAAGTGTGGCTGAATTCTCTTTAATTGTCAGCACCTTATCTTGCACCTCTGTAAATGCTGAGCTCCAGAGCTTCGTTTGATCCTTATCTCATGCTGGTGCACATCAGTAACAACCTTTCCAAGACGGAACTGCCATTTTGCAAAGAGAAGAGCTGTGAGAAGAGTTGCACTATCCCACTCCATCTCGCACATCATAACAATATTTCCTTTCTCTTCCTCTCCTTTCCTGCTTTCTCATCTACAAAAGTAAATAACAGTTTTCCTAGTATGATGAAGTCTATATGAATGAAGTTGTAATGTACTGTGCCTTGTAATTCAAAAATGTGAGTTTTAGTGTTTTAAAAATAGTTTTTGTATTGGACATATAAAGGAAAATTGTTAGTTTATTTGGAGAATTTATTGTAACAGTCAGAATATTGACTCCAACATAGGAAAGAAATACTGTATGTGATAGCTGAACTACATTTTCTCTATATGTCAAACCTCATTCTTTTGGATTCATTTATTGTTTGTTCAATACAAGTCCCTTATATATGTATTAAAATTATTTAATAGAGCATTTTCTGGCTCATCTGCACAGCTTGTAAATATGTAATCTGCAGAGCTCTGTGACCAGCAGTATTGCTTAAGCAGTCTTAGCATACTTCTTTTAATGAATGCTAAACACCTAGTTGCACCTAAATAATACTCTTATCATTTTAATGGATGTGATATTGAGCTGTATTGGCTTGTAAAGCTTCAGTAAATATTGCAGGGCTGTAGGAGTCGTTTGAGAGAAATTACTTTCCCGTAGCTTTTTCTTCTTTCTCTATTTCTCCTTTTTAAAGAAGATAGAGATGTGGAAACTAAATGGGAATATTAAATTGTACATGAGTGGAGAGGTTGGATAAGAGTGCATAGTAGTCTGATCTGGTTTCAAATCTGAACATTTGTAGGGTGGAGTGAATTGCTATATAGGAAATATATGCGGCAATAATATTGGTTAACAGAGTGGAACAAAGTGGTTTTTTTTTTCAGGTAACAAAGAATATTTTAAATTGAACTCTGGAGGGAAATTTTATTTGAACAACTGACCTAAAATAATTTTCTGAAGCTAATTATCCTTTCTTTTAATGCAAAAAGTCAGGAAATAAAAGTACATGTAAAGTCCTCAATTTTTTTCCTTAATAGTACTCCAAATCTGTGAGTTATTTCTTACCAAAATCGACACACTTACCAGATGCAAAATCATGTGGCTTTCATACAACAACAATAAACTAGGGCTTGCTGGAGGTGTGAAAAAGCTCTTTTAAGGGATAAGTAGTGGACAAATTGATATGGCTGTAAGTGCTATATAAAATGCACTGGAAAAGCTGAGGCTATCCAAAAAACAAGACTTGCAGATTGGACTGATCTCTTTTGACATGTGAAATAATTCAGATAGATTGAAATCATTTCTTTTTGAATGCAGAGTTTAAGAATTAAAATGCTAAAAAATACTTGGACCTCTCTACTGCTTGACTTGAGTGCTTTCTTGGTCTAAAATGTGGAGCTAAGGAAGAACATAAAAGTGCTGGGAGAGGTGAGGACGGGGTGATAACACAAGGTTGTAACGCCTCTTTTGTTCTAGCAGCTGTGGAGTAGGTTTCATATTCTTGGTCTACATCATACTTTGCATTGTATTTTTGTTGTATTCCTGTACTTCGTGGTGCTTGAAAGCAGAATGGAGAGAAAGGACCACAATCATCTAAGCCACCACTTTCTCACGTTTCTGCTGAGAAAAACGCATCAACAAAACAAATCGATCTCAGAATGTCAGTATATTCAACCAGAAATCAATGAAATACATTACATTGTACACTACTTCGGATATATGCTCCCACATGTAGAGAATGTTAAACATCCTGCAAATAGTAGGGAGGCATGGGGCAAGGCCCGAAGGAGTAGTTTATGTGCTTGAATCTGCGTTTTCTCATGTAGTTTTTCTAACCTGTATGCCACTTAGTAAAATACTTAGGGCTTCAAAGCCATCCATACCTATGAAGAGTACATACCCTTTGACAAGACATTACTATTTTGGCCCACTTCCATTTCATCACTATTTACTGGCACTATTCAATGCACTAAGAATGTTAATGCTACTCCCAGGTGTATCAGTCTGATGAGTGAAGGGATTGAGGAGGACAGGAACAGTATATTTTGTTTTAATTAAGATAGAGTAGCCAGAAAAGTCAGGAAGGCAACTGCTCACTTAGGTATTCCTGGGGAACAGCTCTTTGTTTGCAAAAGGAATATAACAGAAAAAAAGTTCACAATGTAAAACTCTACGTTAGAAACCATCTAAACTAATGGAGGATCTCATACATTACTGGCCTTTGAAAGTACTCTTTTTAAGAGTTTTTAAACTTTGAGGAATTTAAACTTTAAGGGAATTAAACTTCAAAAGTTTATGTATTTTTTTTTTAAGGGAAGGGCAAGTGTGTGGGGGCAAGTGTGAGTATTTAACTTGATTTTCATTTTCACAGAATCATTGAATGGTTGAGATTGGAAGGGGTCTCTAGTGATCACCTGGTCCAACACCCATGCACAAGCAGGGTCGACTACAGAAGGTTGCCTAGGACCCTGTCCTGTCAGGTTTTGAATATTTCCAAGGATAGAAACTCTGAAACCAATCTGGCCAACTTGTTCCAGTCAACCACCCTTACAAGAAAAAAAAAAGTCTTATGTTCAGACAGAATTTCCTGTATTTTCAGTTTGTGCACATTGCATCAGCACCTCCAGGTCCTTTCTGCAAAGATGCTCCCCAGCTGATCATTCCTCAGCCTTTATTGGTACATAGAGTTATTCCTCCCCAGATGCAAGACTTCAAATTTCCCCTGGTTGAATTTCTTGGAGTTCCTGTTGTCCATTTCTCCAACCTGTTGAGGACCATCTGGCGAATCAACCATCTGGTGTATTAGTCACACTCGCCAGAATTCTTTTCTCCTTGGGACAATACACATTCAGAAAGAGGAAAAATACCTAGTCAAATTCTTATGTAAATGAAAGAAAAGGGTGAACACTCAAGCAATTTTCACTGCTGCTTTCTGTAGAGGAATAAGCTGAAATTGATACCTTTAATAGCAGAAGATATTATCCAGATATTGGTCACCTAAGAGTGGTTGATAGCATATACCAACTACTCTCCTGAATGGTTATCTGTCTGTGCTTCCTCCTACCTGCTTCTATGCAAGTAGAGATTTTACTATTATTGTTGTTATTTTATTTTTTATTCTTATTTTGCTGCAGGAGATAATAAAACAAGGGTATTTTCTGGAAAAAGAGGTGAACAAAACCAGATTGGTCTAGAAAGTTTTTATTGTTTAAAATGACAAGCTGTTGGTAGTGCTGCCATGGAAATTATACCTCAAAAAGATTAGCATTCCCTGTCTGCATTTTTTTAATACCATCCCATGTAAAAAAAAAAAAAAAAAAAAAGCATTGTCAAAAAATCTATGGAATATCAGTATTTTGTCTGATCTCCATTGTTCCTGTTATTAGGTTAGATTTCTTCAGTCACATCTTTCTGCTATAGCCTCTTGAAAGAGTATATATCTGCCAGCATATATAGGACAGACAATTTCTATTTTAGAAGATTATTCTTCCCTTTTATGGGAAGTTATGTATCTTTTAAACAGTAGAAATGCGCTGCTAGGTACAGTTCACAGCATGAAGATAAATAATGTCATTAGACTAGAAAATGTTTTCTAGTCTTTTAATGATTGCTGGCTACTCAGAGGACTCAGCAATTTGAACTAACACTTTCTTACAAAAATCATCCCAGTTATTCAAGTCTAAAGCTAGCAATCATTTCAACACAAAGTGACGGTATTTATTTTTTTCATAAAGTGGGTCACTGGTGATCCTCTGGTGTGTTCTTTTTATCCCTAAATACAAGAAGAAATACAAGTCAGGCTGTCAAAATAGTATTAAAATATTTTAACTTAGCAGGGAGTGTCTACAAAGAAGACACGCTATGGAGGTCATTCTTAATTCCCATGAGGACAACTGCTATGAACTGACAAATCTCATGCACTTTGCCAGACCTACCACTCTGTCCTTTGTAATGGTTGAGCAGCTGAGTAAAAGGACATTTTTTCTCTGCTGAAACTTTTCTGCTCACTCCAGTTTCTATTACTGATCCATGTCTTTAATGACTAAATATCAGTCAAGACACTTTTTTTTACAACTATATAATATATATTTTCTACATTAAATGGCAAAAAATATATCTATTCCACATTTGAATAGATATTCACTAAATCTTAGAGCATAAAAAAAAATCTTTAGGGCAGAGAGGACATAGAGGATAAAGGACATTTAAGGACATTAATGATAAAGAAATTTCATGCACGAATTAATAAGTAGTGAGTAGGTACATATTCATATGTACAATTAAATCAGAAATTAAAGCTAAACCCTGCTGTGATCCTAAATATAAAACCGAACTCACATTTTTTTTAATTAAGACATAAAGGAGCTCTGAAAAATGCAGTGCCAGTGAACCTCTCCATAGCTCCACAGAGGAAAACTGCACTGTGTGCCATGCCATGCTATTCCCTGACTGGAGATACAACACACAAACTTGGGCTTTTCAGCACTTAAAGAGACTTTGCATTATCTGCTCACTTTTTGCTTCTGTGTTAGTTACAATAAGTGGTATTTCCTGTTATCCTATACAGAATCTGTGTGCATTTCTCACTGGGATCATGCAGAACAGTAGCCTTAGTGCCTCACACCGATGCACAGCAGATTTTTACTCAGAATTATACTAGATATAAATGGAAAGTGCAGAGTGCAGATTCTTAGCACAACCTACAGGGATTGATGCACTATAATAGAGATTCCCTGCAAGGCTCAGCAGATCTCTCCCCACAGGTTTCTAGTAGATCTTTTTTTAGACAATTTATTTCTGCATAGATTTACTGCACTTCTCAAATCAAAGCAAGAATGTAAAATTGAATTATTTGTTTTGTAATCATTACTTTGTGAAGAGACTTCTATTGTCTTATAATCTATAACATGTAAAACACTAGCACTTAATTAAAACTTTGGAGAATTTATGTCCTTTTGTGTCCATTCTGCTGCAGCATTCTGAGTTTATTAGACTCTTATTAAACACCAAAATCATGTTTACTCCAGTACTTCCCGAAATGTATATATGCAATTGTAAATGAATTGACTATTTCATAATTGATGTGATTAAAAAGTCAGGGTTTGTTGCAAGCTACATTATAGAACAATTGTTAAAGATTGTCAAAGTTTAAGACAAACAAAAGTCACATGTCCAAACACTGAACCCTATGACTCCTTATAGAGGTTTTATTACCTGTTCTTTTGTAATTTAGACTCCCAAATGACTCACTGTTTTTTGCTTAAGGATAAGCGATCCTGTTCAGCAAATATATGTTTGCTCTCTGGGCAAAAAATGGGCTCTCTGAGTGAGTTCTAAAGGAGATCTGAACCCTGTTGACTTTCTGCTTCAAGCGTTTGAAAACCTAAAGGCAAAAGGCAGAGCAAGGGAAGAGTAAAATTATTCTGGAATGGTTCACGTTCTCTCTGAAGGTTAATTATTAGATTCCATTAATTATTTTCAGTTCTTCGAAAGGGCTGTCATTTGAAATATGAATAGAAACAACTTTTGCCTATATTTTTTAACCTTAGAGTAAGCATAAACTTGGCAAGTCCAGGCTGTCTTGGTAAGGTCTCTTCTCTTCTCTTCTCTTCTCTTCTCTTCTCTTCTCTTCTCTTCTCTTCTCTTCTCTTCTCTTCTCTTCTCTTC
>JAUBNY010000306.1:38829-56852 GCA_032275445.1 Crypturellus soui | reverse complement strand
AAAAAAAAAAACAGGATGCTGTTTGGTAAAACAGATTAATAGATGCTTTTGATGTTTGTTACTCATTTTCTGGACTATGTATTACTCTAGACTGCATGCCAAAGCATGGACCACATGCCAAGACATTGACCACACTGTAAAACTGAGGAGAAATAGAGGATTTCTGCCTGAATGAAAACCGGGATTCTTGCTTCATCACTGACACCATAGCTCTGTCCAATATTAGCTGAAGGTTCTCTTGAAAAAAAGATGTCAAAAATGGTCCTTTACGCAAAAAGGCAGAAGAGTTTTGTGCCTTTTCATTAGCTGCATGACCCACAGTATGTGAACATCTGAGAACCTTTGATCTAAAACTTTGAATAAAACAAAACTAATTAAATTTTTGGTATAGAACTGCAAAGGCATTAAGAGAAGTCAGCAGTAATGCTAAGCGTAAACCATCAGCTCTGTCAGTAAACAAGAGACATACTCTCCTCATCTGCTGCTGTACTTTCAGGACAAATTGTCTAGTAAGTAAGTCATAAAACAGCCTTGAAGAAGGTTGTTTTCTGGGCAGGTAATATTGAATGTGTTTAGAACTAATATTTGCTTAAAATAACCTTAAACGGAAGTCTGAATTTGCTTCTCCACTTATTTGGGAATTTTTCTCTGTTCATCCCTGCATGTGCTTCATCAAAGTTGAAGTTTTTTTTGCATGTTATTCATTGAACTAATATGCAGAAAAAAATCTAGCACACAGTATAAAACTAAAAGAGAATCATCTTGCCTGTCCCAATGTACTTCAAAGATAAAATTATTGCCATGACAGATTGTGTTTAAAATATTGTATGTTTATGAAATATTTTGAAATCCTGTATGTGCTGAGAAGATTCTCAATAAAATCTAAGATTTCAGCAACTATCTGACAACACAGATACAGAAATAGAGTACATGAGAAAATCCTAACCCTGTATCATTTCCCCCCACACTAAAAGCAGATGAATTGATTCACATGGGAGCAAAACACATTTAATATTTGTTTTAAAAATGAAAGTTCAGTTCATTGGTACAGTATGACAGACAAAAAGGTATCTAATGGCTTATGTATAATAGAACTAAAAGCTTCTTGGTGAGTATCTAATATTTGCTCCATTAGAGCTGTGTTAGTAGTCTGCACTTGCCAAAAGGTCTGCTTACTTCAGGTGATTCTCTTTTCTACTGCTATTATACTTACATTTTAACTTACCCTTTATTTGCACATAATTACTGACAGTACATCCACATTAAACATAAAAACCGATTTCTGTGCTAAATGTACCAAAGTCAGTAAAGCCTACCCTCTTTAATTCCATCCCATTGTAATGTAATGATTGCAACTATTAGCCTTTACACAGTAAAGTGTGTAAAACTGCGGGCAGGACATGTGGGGCAATGAACAACAGCCAAAGGCTAGATGTAAGTATCAAGCTACAAAACATAATTTAAGAAGAAGCAAGGGTGCCATACTTGCAGGTTTTGTTTGAAGTGGTTCTAGTGCAGAGCTGCAGGGCTCTGTGTTCTTGCCCTCTCTCCAGTATAGCTTAGGATAAAAGTCATTGTAGGAGCCCTTCAAGCATGATGGCCTCAAAGGTCTCCTTTTCTAGACATAGTACCCAGAGGAAAAAATCTCAGGTTTCCGTTGTTTGGGATTTAGAAATTGTTTTTAGCAGAACTTTTATTTTTTTGATTTATTTATGATCCCAACACAGATTGCCTGGTTGTTGCTTTCTGCCTCAGAACCAAATGTCTATTTCTATACCATGTGTGCGTGTGTTTCTTTCCATCTCCTCTAAGCTATTCTCTTTTTTTCTTTTTTTTTTTTTTGAAGAATCCCTGTGAAGTCTGTCTTCCTGCCACAAAAGGTGAGGTTAGCTAATTATGTGGATACTGCTGAGGAAGCTGTGGTACACTAGCTAAGCTGCATATTGCACAGACTTATTTTCACAGATAGGTCAAGCGTTGGAAGCTTTATTCCCACATTCTGTCATTTCAACACAGCTGGCTTTCTAAACAAGAATTACCAGGCTTTATTTATTTTGTTGAATCTTGACACTGTCATGACCAGTGATGCTATAATGAATGAGACGTATATGTAGATTTTATATGCGTCCCAGAATTCGTCGTCCCAAAACTGAGAGCAAGCATCAGCTTGCTCATCACTATCTATTTTGAGAATGCCTATTGTGTTGGAAGAATATTGACCAAAAATGTCTGACAAAATCAGTATGTCAAGTTGTGCTGACTGAACTGTTGAACAAGTGTATATGTGTGTGATCCTCCATGGGATCATCATTCATTTATGAACAACACTTTCTGAGCAGTGGCCACTGCCAGTAGTGGTGAACCAAAGAACATTATCTACACTGCACACTCTTGCTTTCTCTATTAACACTCTATTTATTCACTGTTTGCTTGTTTTTAAAGAGGTGTGTTACAGAGTGTGTTCATTTCATAAAGAAACCACAATTATTTTCAGAGGATGTTTCATAGAATCAAAAGCATGTAGTGAGACTCTGCCACTGCCTATTAAATACATTCTCCTTGCATTTGCATCCACTTCTATTTCTGCAGTTAACATGTGAGCACAGCAGCCCCAAACAATACAGAGAAAAGAATAGACAGATGAGTGTCACTTCTTGTGGGTCTTCTGCTCCTCTTGCAGCTACCCAAACAATATTGCCTCCCCAGTTCACTGTTTGATGCTGGGATGGCAGCCCTTTGAGAGACAGATCATGTTCCTTCTTCAGTGTGCACAGAGGAATATATGCTTGAATTCAAGGTCCTGGAAATAATGTGGAAAAAAACACAAGCTCCAACTGTTGATGCATTTATTTTTAGACCGTGTCTGAAATTTTACATTTTGAGACATCTGTTTTCCAAGCCCAAACCTCAGCACTGGTATTCTGAAATAGATTTTGTACATGTCATTCATTGGTTGTATTTGTAGACAGTCAGCACTATCTACTAGCGTCTGGACAAGGATACATGGACAAGTAATTTGTGTTTGATTTTGAGTTCTGTGAAAAGAGAGAGCTTTTAAAAAATCCTGCAGGCTTTCACAGTAGGAGCTGATAAAATTTTATGGAATGCTCTGCTTTTATTTATATTGAATATGATAGGAATCATTCTCTACAGACAGGTAGAAATTAACTGAAGAATTTTGAATGAATCACTCATAAACATTTGTTGCAGTTATTTTACATGATAACATTTTACTCAGTGCAAACTGCTCCTTTGGAAGCACACAATCTATATGTATGTTCATTTAAAAAATATAATGCTAGACCATATGCCCAGTAAATGGCAACATTATTTTTTAAGTCTTCTTGAACTTGAAGGTTTTGAACCTGCATTTCCCACATCCCTCATCCAGTTATTTTGGTGACAACAATCTCTCTCTGTTACTTCTGGGAAAACCTAACACCTGTGAATGCTAAATTCAGAGACCTGGACTAACAAGCAAAAACAGACAAATTCTGGCATAACACTTCTCTAGAAAAGGCTGAGTCCCAGGATTCCAGTCCCTTCTTCTGTATTATTTATGTTTTATGGCCCATCCAGGTTAAGACAAAAGGCCTTGCAATCCCAAAGCTGGTCCACTGCAGATGAGACCTAAGTCTGTTTCTCTCAGTCTCTTCCTGATCTGTAATTATGTGAAATTCCAGCTGTGATGAGACAAGGGAGAATGTACCACAGTGGGAGACAGTACGTCTAATTTCCCAGGGAAAGTTATTTTTGAAAGTTTTCTTTTTTTAATTTTATTCTTTATACTCAAAGCAGTGTTCTAAAAATACCACTTGAATAGCCTTTAGCTATGAAGCTTGACATAAACCTGTGGAATATACTGCATTTTTAGTATAGATTTTCAGTTCAGTATAGTGACTTGGATATATGCAAAGCTTTGCTTGATTTATATTTTCCACTGTTGACATCTGGAATTAATTTTAGGTTTTGGAGTGACCGCTGTCATATATCAGGCTGTTGCAGCTTTACAGTCTGATATCACATATTTCATGGCTAAAATTGATGGTACATCATTAGTAAACATGAGGCTCTGTCTCTTCTGAGCCTGACTTTTTCTTCCCAGTGTCAAATAAAAGCCTGCAACTATTAGTAAGCTGCACTATTCAGCAGCACTTAAAAGTTGTAGATGATTAGGCCAGCAACACCACCTTTTTGACCTTGGATCCCAGTACAGTTTTAGATCAGAGTTAGGGATAAGCAGCAGGTTCATATGCCGCCTCTTTCTTTTTTTTTCTGAGCAATGAGATTTTCTAGGACATACTGGGAATATTAGGTGGGTCACTCGTTTAAGAGTAACAAAGTGGTGAGCAGAGATTTGCTGGGAAAGTATTTCAATATGCACTTTTAAAAAACTAACCAAACAGAACAGCAACAATGAAGAAATAACGAAGGGGGAATAACGGATTGTCATTCTAAACTAAATGATGGTCAGTTTCAAGATTATCTCCTTCAGCAGATCTGAACACCTTCCAGTTTTAATGGGAGAACCTTAGTACTGTTTGTGATCCTTTCATCCATTTACCCTTCTAACCTGTATGTAATAAAAGATCAGAAATCACTGAACTGTATCAGTATTGTGCGCAACCTGCTTCACAGTGAAACCTGTCCAGATCACGGCAGAAGGAGCTGCTGAAAATGACGGCTGCACCCACCTTAGTTGCAGTAAGAAAAGATAAAATTAAGGATACCCCCAAGCTCTGAAATAATTTCGTATCTTCTGGCCAGTATAGTAGGTAGACCTACATGGCATAGTGAATTGTCATAACAGTTCTCAGACATATCCGTCTTTGTAGTTTTCTTCCTACAACTTTAATGAACTGCAGAGATAAATATTAGACTTTGTGTGTCACTGATGCTTCAGTCCTTTAAAAGCTAATTAGTTGATGACAATCCTTGCAGAAATTGTTCTGCCTCTAATTATTATATAAAAACTTCTGAATTTGAATGTTAAATCTGAGTATCATTTTGATGCATGTGTCTCTTCAGATCCTTGCTATATTGCCTGTATATAAATGATAAATTCAGCATATGGATCCTTTGTTTTACTCAGGTTGGAGTTTGCCTGTGAAGTCCCATACAGATGCTCTGCTACCTGAATGCTCTGTATCTGTGATTCTGTTTTGTGGGATAACATCCCACTAACAGCTGTGAGACCACTGGAAAGCCACTGTCATGTCTGTAGCTCTCTCCTGAAATTTTTCTCCTCTCCACAGCAGTTTCCCAAAGTATGTGTCAGATAGATTTCAGCCATGCAGGTATTTTAATCTGTGGCTCAGAGGGACAAGATGTTCAACCATTTCTTGAGTAGAGGGTTCTCAAGCATATGATACGTTACGTTTTAGGTATCTGCAATCTGCTGCAATTATTTTTCTTCTAATAAAAGTGCTGTGCATAAATCTTGTCTACCTACCACACACACACACACACACACACACACGACACTTAAAGAAGCAAACAGGACCACATTAAGCAGTGTGCAACCTGTGAATAGTCCTTCATCTCTACTACACATGCTGTGCTGACCTTACTGCCTTACACAAGCCTGGGAAAATAAATGCTGAGCCAGAGATCAGGATTCTTGTAGTTCTGACAGTAGGTCTCCTCCTTGTAGAAACCCTTCTTTTCTGCTCTGTGTTTAAGCAATCCACATGTAAATGATCCATCTAAAACTTTTGAGAATGTTAGATGCTCTAATTTTTCATGTACAGAAGATAAACAGGATTATTCTAAATGCCTACAGTCACATTTCTGTGTGTACATTACCTTACATGATGGAGTCTTGAGGATATAAAAATCTTGCAATAAAAAGCATCTGATGCTTTCCTGATACCTGAGCTCTATTGTTCACAGCACAGCAAAGTATAGACTTCAAAAAGAGTTCCTTTCTCATTGTGTTGTTATCAAAGGACAAGAAATGTATAGACTGCTGGAGTACTTGGAAACAAAGTGGCAACATTGAATAGCGTGATCAGCCTGCCCATTACCACAGCCCAACAGCCATTAAGTATTTTTGCAGGGATCACAAGAAAAAAAGATATTTTTTAAGGGAATAGTATTGAGGAAGCAAATAAAGTAGTTGTGAATAGGAGTGTTAAAGAACGTCCTTCAAAGTTAGCAGGGCAGGAAGGAACAGGATTTTCAGATAAATACATGATGGAAGCTAGCTGACCTTTATAGGTTCCCGGGTAGTCATTCCCCCAAACCTACAGTAAGGGACTGAGCCAATAGAAAAATTCTTACTAATACGATTAAATTTAAAGGAAGGCCTAAAGTGAATGAAAACAATGAAGAAAGGGGTATTTTCTTCCCCAAACTTTAGTGCTGAGATACAAAGATACAGTTGTACTTCTGAACTGGAAACTGAAACTGGGCTGCACAGATAGCTAGAAGTTTTTGTTGTTGTTGTTATCAAACAACAACAATTTTTACAGAAAAGAGTTTTTTTATGTCTTACAGAATTATTTTAAGCTGAAATAGTCAACACACTTCCAATACCTGCAAAGAAGCAGCCTCTTGCTGAAAACTTTAAGCTGTGAGTATTGATCAAAGATGAAGATGCTTCAATTTGTGCTGCCATGCAAACATAACACAGCCGAAAACATCTGGTTTTAAAAGGGCTCTTTACCGAAGGAGTCTATCCGTATCACAGCCAAAGAGCATGTAAAACACAATAACATGGATACAGCTCGAGAAACAGCAATTATCTTTTTAAACCACCATTACATTCTTTCAGCTTTTTATTAGAGGTAGCTGAAAGCAAGGGAAAAAGGAAAAAAGGGAGAAAGACTTGGTGTGACCCCAGACGCTCCCCACTGCCTCCAGCAGCCACTGCCACTTCCTTCCCCAGCGCTGCCCTCTCAACTTGGACCAGCTGTGACCACTGCGACCGGCTGCGACTGCTCCATTTGTCTGCCTGGTTTTTGGTTTTGTGTTTAAGAGTAGACTTTACATTAGAAAATGCCCGATATATTTAAAAAAAAAATCTGCTTGGTTGCCTTTAAAAGAGTCTCCTACTAAACGGAATCACGTTCGAGAGGAGGCTGTTTCTGGTTTGTGTTTTGTCAGAGTGCAGTGTTAAGTTAGTGTTTGGCCTCTCAAAATATTTAGTCTTCCACCCTGGTTTTAAATTTAAGCCTCAGTTTAGGACATTACAGCACCTCAGACATACTTGTTAAAGGGGGAAGGAGTTTTCTGTGGACTTGTTACTGAATCTCCCTTTCTGCTTTTGTCTCGTGACTTGCTTACTTTGTGTTTTGCAGCCAGTTTCAATGGGTGACCATTTTTAGTGCACACAGTATTAAGGCATTCACCTGCACTGGAGACCGGGGATTTTTATCTGCTTCAAATCAGTCAGGAGAGTGACGTGAGACAGATTTTCCCGCCTCCCAGACATCTTCCAAAGCCCTAAGGCTCCAGCTTTGCTGTAGGGATCTTCTAATCATTGTGTTTTTGCTTTTAAAAATGAGTGAAAGAACAGAAATCTGAAGTTCTCCTGCTACAGCAGCAGGAGTGCAAAAAAAAAAAGGAGAGAGGGATTGAAAGAAGACTTTAATTGACCAAGGACATTCATGTTGATATATTAGGGTTTTCTTTGATGACCTAAATCTTTACAACTGCATTTGCATTGTTCTCCTACACATATCTTCTTACATTTTTTTCACAGTAATCAATGTAATAGGGACATAGTCAAAAAAATTAAAAAAAAATAAAAAAAAAGCTCTTGAATCTGCTCTCACAGCCAAAATCTGTTTAGTGAATTTGTAATTGCATAGTAAAAGCCTGTGGTTCTGCGGACAGTGTTTATTAGGCTCACACAGAGCAAGGAGCTGACTCTCACTAGCATCCTGGAGGCTAATGATACCAGCTCCAGGATTTCCTGCAGTATCAGTTAGTGCAGAGACTAAGGAATAAAATTTTTGTTTCAGAAATGCTTGACTCAAGTCTGCAGTGAAGTGCAGCATAATGCTTTGTGGGTATCAGTTCATTGTGCCTCGAGAAAATAAACCTTTGCATCTAGCTTCTTAAAAGTCTAAGGTTCTATATTATCTATAAATGCTGGTGATCAGAGAATCATTTGGTTAAGTCCTAAATTTAATTAAAAATGGAAATGTTGCACTAAATGTAACCCATAGAAATCCTGTATAGCTTAATTATTGAATAAGAAGATCACTGTCTAATGTCTGTAGTTGTAGGTGAATGGTAAATAACAGTCTTTCACTTGTGATGCTAAAATACTACAGTTTGTTTACAGACAGTGCATGGGTTAATATATGAACACTTTTGTATATACCTATGTTTAAAAAAATATTAAGTTATTAATGGTTAGATATTCCAAACTGTTGTCATACTATATTCTCCCATTCTCTAATCTTTAATAAAGTCACAATCATGAACCCAATAGGTTTGCACTTAGTTCTCAAATGTCCTGAAACATAAAGCTAATGTGTCTTCTTTTTAAAATCATAATTTTTTTTAAGTCATCCTTTCCCTGCTGTGCTCTTTTGCACCCACATCATTTCTTATTTCTAACCTGTTCTCTTTTAAAACAAAGACATTTTAGGATTTTGCTGTCAAGACTGTGTTGGGTACTAAATGAAAGTGCAAAGATTGGCTGTCACTTTTGAAATGAAAGCTTGTACTTTTTGTTTCCTTTAGAGAATTTTATCAGTTTCTGTATAGCGCTGTGATCCACAGGAGTCAATATCAAAAACACTTGAGTTTCATCAAGGTCTTTGTTTAGAATATTAAAAACAATTATTCATAGCCTTCTTCTTTTCACTACACAAGGATATTTTTGCATAAAATCCTGTCATGAAGTTGCCATCTAACTTGACCAGAGAAGGGAAAATGTGGCCTACTTTCCCACTTTTAACAGGTTGAAATGTAGGCTATTAGTCCTATCAGTCTATAGCAAGGCTGGTAATCACTGTGACTAGATTATATCCTCCAGGTATAGAGGGAGTTAATGTTTAGTCCCTACTTGCACCTGCTGCTCATGCCACTTAAACCACATAGAACAACGATAGCAGAAATAGAAACCTTTATTCGCATCTTAAATTTTGAGCCACGACCTGTGATCTGCCTGTTTTCCATCCTGTTAATATGAGTACCTGTTTTGGTGCGGGGAATATACTTGACCTGCAGTGTTCGCAGGTTTTCAACTCGTATAGAAGCAAGTTCCAGGATCCTGTGCTGGCTCCTCTGGCTGGCTCTAGTGGTCTCCCCTTTCACTGTTCCCAAAATGTACGATTTACTGCCTGTAACGTGGTGAAGCCTGTGTTCAACCTGTGGAATGAATTAATAGAAATAAGGCTAGTGTATTACTTGCCTTTTTCTGCAGGTGGTGCGGGGACTATAAATGGAATAGTTAGACATTCTTTGGCAAGTTCAGTGAAAGGATCATGCTCTTTCATAGAATAAATTCATCTTCTTTGGTTCAGGAGATTTCTTAGAAAGCTGAGATTTCTTAGAAGACTTTAACAGGGACCCAGTTTTCAACATATGGGCAAAATGGGAGAGAAGCTTTAGGGCTAAATGTAGTGTGTGTGTGTTACTCTTACAGTGATTTTGGTTTATTTTTTCATTAACAGTATATTATTTTGATACATTAAATGGCTTGCAAATGCTGTATTCAACATTTCTACAATTTTGGTATTATTAATTACTGCAAAGATGCTTCTGTACCAATATAAAATCTGTAAACTTAATCTTTCTTTCTTGTTCTCCTTTTTGTCTTTTTTTTCTTGCTGGTACTCAAAGGCCTTGGAGAGACGGAAGATGAAAGCTCCTATCCCACACTTGATTCTCTTGTATGCTACTCTAACTCAGAGCTTGAAGGTTGTGACCAAAAGGGGATCGGGTGAGTAGATCTTTTTCTTTGATTATGATTTAAGTACATAGATTTTGCACATATGCACTAAGGTGTTGTTACACTGTTTTTGAAAGTGGTTAAAAGATTTTCAAGTTTTGCAGAAAAAGAGTTAGTAACTTCTATATGTTTTTAGATCAGATTTTGTTGTGTGAACTTGACAGGAGAAAAAAAAGAAAATGGTAAACATGATAATAAGATAACATAACAAGAAAAAACAAGATAACATAAAGTCAAATCAATATAACAACCCATTTGCTAAAAAAAAATCCCATATTTTATTCCAATATATTCCCAAGACTGTTTAATTTACTTAAAATGTTTTGATGAAGTTGGTATTGGTAATGTAAGCTACTGGATTTATGTGTGTATTTACATTGAAGAATATTTCAGACATGTAGTTCAGACAATTTTGGTTTAGACTCCTGATTTTTGTAATTCAAAGAATAGATTGAGCACATTAAATTTATTAGCCATGAAAAGTGAACAGCAATACATATTTTCCGAAAGGACGACTTCCTACATGGATGAAGAGATTAATGCATGAAAGAAAACATGGCAGTTTTTCAGAAACCTAGCAGAGGGTGAAATGCTTACCAAACAGCTCTCATGCAGGTACTATAGATGAGTTATTTTTGTATGCAAATAAAGGGAGCATAATGAGACAATTGTGTGTTTTCCCCTTACTTTTAGACTGTCATCCTGAAATTCTAATTTTCCCCTCTTTTACCTTTTATTGATTAATGAAAAATTTATAGGATGTTACTTCTGCAAAGTCCTGTCTAACCAAGTGGTACTAAAGAACACTAAAGAAGAAGACTTGATCCCTATGGATAGATTGCTACTTAGTAACTAGGTTTGTTGTTGTTGTTTTCCTTTTGGTATTGGAGTGTTTTAGGTAGCTTTTATTATGTCTTCTAAAAGTCTGTCCCTGAATTCTTGTATTTTTATCTGTTTCTGACTGAAATTGGTTGCTGGTTGTTGTCCTAAAGTGATGCATGGTGAGGATGATAGAGAACTTTTAATATTTTGAGCAATGGCTTAAATCAGATGCTACGCTTTCAGTAGTTTATATTTGTAACAATATTATCAAACTGATTACACCTTCAATATTTCAGTGATTGGAAATGTAGAATAAGGGAAGCCAAATAAGGCAAATAAGGAGTGCAACTATAGTGTTAGTCTCCTCAACCAATATTTGAGATCAGAATGTATTCCAATATACTCAATATATACAAAGCAAAGGAGTTAGTGATGGATTGAGGTGTCTGTAGCATGATCCTGAAGTCTCTTTTTTCTCGTGGAGCTAACTTATTCTGGGTCTAATGTAGGTATCATTTGAAAGTGTCTGGATGTAGTATTTTTCTTATAGTACAACTTTGCTCTTGGGAGCTTTGGTTGAGGTCATTCAATGATAATATATTATTTAGAATATTCTAAAAAGTAACTTTTACAATGATGACATCCATTTTTAAGGAACTAATAAATAACCAGTCATCAGGTACTTGTCTCTTGAATGTGATGATAAGCAGAACTTGGGTTGTCTTTGTGTTTTGTCTCATTGTTTTTGCCTGCATCTTCTTTCCGTGATGAATCAATGCAAGCAAAAGTAGTAAACATATGTTTTAATTCCTGTTCTGGAAAGGAATAATGACTCCTGTTCAGCCAAATAAAAGAATACCCAGCATACTTTGTAAGACATAGTGCACATTTTCATGACCTGATGAAGGGAAAACTCTAGTAGAAAGCTTTGAATTGCACCCCACTTGTAAGATGGAGTTCTTTATGTTCTCACATGACACCTGCTTATACAGTGTATAGTTTCCATTTCCTGAATTGCCAAAAAGACCCTTACAGTATCTCATTACAATAGAGTGCCTGGAAAATTTCACCTCTTTAATGCATTTTTGCAATAATATACATACAGGGGAAAAACCTGTGATTTACTGAAATATCAGATCCTGCCATTGCTCATGTCGTTTGGTGCTCTTGGTCTTGAGGAACTACTATAGAAAAAGAAAGAATTGTACTGTTTAGAAGGCTTGCTTTTAAGTCCTAAAATGTATACACAAAGAAAATGGAACTTTTACCTGCATAAATGTTGACTTAACTGGGCTATGAAAGTAAGTTTCGTAAATATAGTGCATCTTATAGTTGGAAATGGCATCAGGAAAAAGAAAATCTACTTGTAAAATGGAACTATGGTACCACATGGGCATGTTAAGAGAGGTAGAGGCTGGAGAGAACACGGTCTTACTTAGTTGTCTTTGAGTCCTATTATACCACCTGGAAATTCAGCTCGTAATACTTCACATATGGATTCAAATGCATTAATACGTGTCTGGGAGTCTCGTCTTGTTTTATAAGGCTAAAGTATATTTCAGTTTGTTGTCAAAGGTGAATGCAGATTTGTATCTTTTATTTATTTATTTTAAAAAACTCAGTAACATAAAAAAATTGTAACAAGTTTTTTGGAATGAAAGCCATAAAGCAGGGCTATACCTCTGGTATTCATGTAGTTTCATGTAAATCTAGCTTTGAAAGTTATATATTAAGGGTGACACTAATCTCATACAGGATGCATTTTTTTTTAATTGGAAAAAATATACACTTTAAGATAAAAACAATTGCATGCCTTTATAGGAAAAATGAAACATTTCATAATGTCATAACAAAGGAGAAAAAAGATTTTTTAAAAAAATGAGTGCTTCTGTAAGCTTCCATTTTACCTGTGAATTTATTTCTTCAGAGTAAAATACAGGATAATCATAAGCATGGAGTAGTAGCAGTCACTTTTTGGAAATGTGTTGCTATTATTTAGTTTCTTCTCTTTTACAAACTAAAGGCATATAAGTAGAGGAGTTTTTGTGTTAGTATGCTAAATATTTGTCCTAACTGTGGTTTGTTCCTTCTAGTTCATATTCACTGAGACTAAATACTCATACGTGTTTCTAAATACTGAATCCGAAAGCATAAACCTTGTGTTCTTTATATATTTTAGTCCAAGTTTCAGTATTAAGCAGAGGCCTATCCTTGAAAAGATATCTTATCTGCAGTGTCAGTGGATTTTTCCTGATAGAGTAGTTCAGCGCTCCTCATTGTAAGGTTTTTATCACTTGTGCTAAGTAAGTAATGATTATATAAGTATGAATCTCTCCATCCAGTAGAAGTACATTTTCAAGCACTTCTCTGATCTGTTAAGTACAGGAAAACCTACCTTCAGAGAGTCAGTGAGGATTCACAGCATGTCACAAATGCAGAACAATTTGCAGCTTCAGAATCCATTTTTATTTTTAAAAATGAATGATGATACTGACTGACTGTTAACTTTTCAGGATTTAAGTTATATCAAATAATTAGCTATATGCATTTAAAGACGAGGATCAGTGTGTTGTTTTTGGCTTTGCAGGTGTTGACTGAAAGGTAGGTTAAAAGGAAAGGCTTAGGTTACTGTGTTGGAATAAATGCCAGATCATGAGAGCTATTATTATGTAAAACACTTAAATGACATTATTTAAAGGCAGTTCTTGAGTCCTTCATAAACAGAAGTTATAAAGCTATTTTACAATTGTGTGTTATCTGTTCACGTAATCAAATAGTGTGTGTACAACAAAGTATTAATCAAGCAATTAGTGCATTAGAAGGAAAACATGCTCTTTAGTTAGTTGGCTCATAGTGATGTGACATACATGTTTCACATTTTATCTTTATTCTGTTTATATTTAACAGAATGCATGCCTTTTTTTCCTAGTTAATATTTTTAATTGTTTCTGGTGAATAGTTTCAAGTGACTCTTGAAATAGAAAATAAATATTTTATGTTATAACACTAACTTTTATATTTCACATAAAAATTGCCGGGTAAGCAACCTCAGTAATAGTTTCATTAATAAAAAAAAAGTCTGGAAAAACATGTTCCTATGTATGAAAATAAATTAGATTTGAGCACACCTGAACATTTTTTGTCACTTCTTCTAATTAAATGCAGACCTCCCACAAATTTTAGTGTCTTCTCAAGTGAGGATGAAAAGAGCCTTGTTTTTCCGGACTCTAACTTCAGGGTAGATATAATGTTTGTTGACTGAGGTATTTTAAGTATAGAGTGAAGTCCTCATGAGCTCCTGGAGAGGTTTCAGAGCCTGAAACAGTAACTTCAAAGATGTACTTTCAGCTAGCACACACTGAATATCAGATACGATAAGCTAAATGGAAACTTGATTCTTGCACTACTTCTTTACTTTCTTAAATGTCTAAAATAATGTTGCTTCAGGAAGCATTTCCTGTGTTTGATTGGTGTATCCAACTTGATGTAAAGGAAGAATAAATATTTAAATATTTATATACTTGTTTGTACTTTGTACATATTTTACATTCATAATTTCATCATTTACATTTAAATTTATTTCCTAAATGTAGGAAATAATGCATGTTATTTTTAGAATGAAGTTGGGCTGCATATAAAGTTACAATATGCTTAGATGTGCATAAAGACTTAAATTTATTTTTTGTGAAGTGTACTGAGATTTCTGTTGTTCAAATCAATCTTTTATTTTCAAGTAAAAAGCACTTATAAAACCAGAATTTTTTAAATTTTTTATTGTATTCATTGAATGTATGGTAATACATTTCTAAATGTTTTACTTTTTTTTTTCTTTTCAATGTATATTTAGTTTGAACTAAATCATAGACTTTCTAGCTGTGTGATTTTACTTCCTTGGTAACTTAAATTTCGTAGATTCTGTTTCTTTAGGTTGAGAGGTATTTGATTATTTCCTTTTCATGAATAGAAAGGTTTTGTTTATACAATTATTTAATATTCAACAAACAGGAAGTAGGTTAGGAAAGAGAGCTTCATTTCCCTGTAAGTTAATAAAATGCATGAACACTACAATGCCATCTAGTGTTTTTTTCAAGGGTGCTGAACAGATAAAAGATTTTCTTTTTTGTTTTCCAAAAAAGGAATGGAAGGAGGAAGTGTAGGGGGAAAACTTATATAGAAGACTTTTTATTACATAGAAAGTTATATTTTGATCATTACAGTCAGAAACCACAAGGCTAATGGCATCTGATATTTGTTGTCTTATAGTCAGTAAGGTGTGTTACTACGTTCTATGATCTTCTGATTTTCTACAGATTGCTATAGGTGGAGTTAATTAATGGGTCATATCCTGTGTTCGATTTGTTGTTGTGAATGGAAATTTCCAGTTGAAATATATTCTAGGATAAAAATAATTTAACTGGGAGGGCAATCTGGCCAATGGGAGGCCCTACCAGAAAGTTTACAAGGTCCTTCATGTCATTGTTAGAGGATTAAAGTCTATAGATGCATTTAGTTTTGTGACAGAGAAGTAATTTTAATTTAATGCCTAGCATTTGAGTGCATTATTTATTGTCAGGGAATGAATGGGTAGTCCTGGTTGATGTAACACTGTGATATAACACTGTCCTTACAATATTTTTATGAATTATTCTTCCCTACGATATACTTATTCTCATATAATAAATATTAGAAATATCAAAAAAAGTCTGCACAAACAAGGCATTTCATTTTTTTTTTAGAAAAATTTACTTATGTTGGAAAGCAACAAGTGGTCTGTGTGATGAAGGCATTATCTCCAACAAGGCAACTTCTGAATGGAAGTCATAACAGTTTATTAAAAAAAAAAAATAAAAAATGCAGAAGATGAGCCAGATTTGAGAACTCTTTTCAGGTAGATATAAGTGACTTTGGATGAGTCATTTGTACCTAATAATTCAATTGTCTCTGTTTTACAGAAAATAATAAAAGAAACATAAGACATGTTACCTGTCAGAAACACTTTGAGAGCTTCTCCATGCTCATGGCTGAACCTGAGCAGGGATCTGGTAACCAAACTTCTGAATATATAATTCTGAATGAGAATTACCTTCCAAACCGCTATCACTTTTCTAGAAGTGTTATACTCTCTTTTTGGAGTTTTTCTTTCTTTCAGTCCACAATGTTATCCTGATCCAATGTTGGGGGAGGTTTCGATACAATGCCAAGAGTGAGGTTAAGACACAAGCAGGTTCAAGTGCCATACAACCTAGCGAGCTTTATTCTCATAAGTGCAATAGAACAGAGAGAAGAAGAAGAGAAAAAGAAAGAAAGATAAGCAAGCAAGCAGGAGAGATGCAACAAGATCATAGTTACCACCACTATCAGTCCGGCTAAGTGTCATTGGCTCCGCTTCGGTGCAGGTACAGGTGCCTCGGTGCCTAGGTGCCTCGGTGCAGGTGATGTTCTGAAGCAGAAGGCCGTCCACTCCGATGCAGGAATACATAGTCCTTTTTTGCCCCCCTTCTCAGAGAGTCCACCCACTTCTTGAAGTTTTCTGGTACGTGTTGTTTGTGTTGTACATGCCGTGTGCTTTTGGTGTTCCTCTTTACCCATTTGAATGCAATCTTCTCTGGTGGGCACTGCTGAGAATGTCATTGTTCGGGTCTCGAGCTGATCTTTCCAGAGACAGCATGCTGATGCCAAGTAGACAGCTGATATTACAGTCTTCCCACATAAAGTAAGATGTCAGGGTTAAGAAGTGCAAATGGTGGGAGATAATGTTTGGGTTGTGAGCTGGTCATCCCAGAGACAAGATACTGGGGCATTGTTTAGGTAAATGGCGAGACAAAAACACAATCCAGAACAGTCTCTTACACCTGTGTGGCCATTCAGCAGTAGTTTCCACTGGTGGTGGTATAGTGATTATCCTACTCTTCTTAAATGTCTTTACTTCACTAGTGCCTTGGGTTGTTGGTTAGGGTGATTACATGGAATCTGATATAAAACCTTGTGTGTGCAATGATTTTTGAATGGCAGTAATTAAAACTACTACTAGTTAGTAGTTATAGTTAGTTATAATTACTGCTACAATTCCCTTTTCTTGCTCCTCTGTTTGATGACAAGGAAATAAAATACAGCAAATTTTATATTGCCTAAGCAAAGGACTTTATGCCTTTCTGATTGTATTGACTGTGGGGAGAAGAGAGAAATCTCTTTTGTGGGGTTAGCCTGCAAAGATCTGGTCAGCCGTTTTGCTAAGTAAGGCCACTCTGAATCTAAAAACTCACTACAAAGCATAGACTTTGTAATGAGTTATGAGTAGATTACAGACCTTAGAATCTCAGTTAAAGTATCATGACATGTGTAAGAAGTGGACCTTATTTCACATGAGAATTGTTTCAAAATAATAGTTTTGAATTGTTGACTAAGTAAGTATAGTTCTGACTATGTAGTTCTGTAGTTCTGTAGTTCTGACTATGGCACTGAAGGGGCAAAATTCTGTGAAATACACTTTTCCGAGGAGGTAAAGAGGGGAAACCTTTGGAGTTCCAAGCATAAAGGAAATATATAAAAATCACTATTATCCATTTTCAGATGATTTTTTGTTCTTCTATTTCCTTTCTTCCATATTGATTTTATTAAAGTTTTCTATTGGTCTCCTTTTTATTCCAAGAATAGCAGATTTAAATCCAGTTCTTCCTACTCATTTAATTTTTTTGTTTGTAATAGAAATCAGTGCATTTTATCTGCAATACTCAAACGTCCTTATAGATGAAGATTTAATAAGATGTCTGCTTTTATTACTCCATCTTGGATTTTACCTAATTATTTTACAATGGGTGTGTGCATGTGTTTGTGGAGGTGTTTGCTTCCTAACCACCTCTTCATTGACAGAAGGAATGTTCAAGGCTGTTGTGCTTGGACCTGTAGTAAAAAGGTCAAAGGAGGTGAATGATTGCTGGTGCCTACTAGGAGAGAGATGTAGCTATGGGAAAACTATGCAAATATTCTACCTTCCTAGCTGTTTTACCTCTCCAAACTTTTTTTTTTTTCTATATAAAAGAGCAATGAAGCCTCCTGGAATTAATATAGCCTGTAGAAAAATTTCATGTATTACTATTTCTACATGGCAACAGGATGTTAAAGGAGCTATTAATGGCCTTTAGTACCTTTCTTAGCCAGACAGCAAAAAAACATCGCATATTCCCATCCCACCTCCAGTCTGTGAAAGACATTTACTCCAGTCCTGTTACGATTGTCACCCACTTTCTCAACTTAAGAAAAAGGTACCTGATTATTTTAGGAAAAAAAAAAA
>JAUBNY010000306.1:20212-30214 GCA_032275445.1 Crypturellus soui | reverse complement strand
GTTGCAATATACTTTGTCATATTCTCTGCTGAGACCTCTCATTCACTTGCTAATGAGGAGGGGGCACACCACACATTCTAATTTCCACTAACTTGTGAATCTGATTAAATTATTTAAATTTATCTTTACCCAGTTTAGCTTCATCACAAGAACAGTGTTCATCTGAACATCAGTGTTCATCCCTATGAGGATAATTTTTCACAGCTAATTAGGTATTCATTTGCTAATAGCCAATAGAAAGCAGAAAGTGTCTTGGTTCAAATGTTAATCAATCAATCAATAAATAAATAATAAAATAATTGGTTTTTATACTTCATTTCTTAAACATTGTAAAATTTAGGAATTTAAATAATTAAAAAAAGATAAGCTGTAAAACAAATTCTAGAAGGTCTTGGCACACAGAACTTGGTACATAGCTCTCCCACAGATGTTGAAATCATTGTAATAAAACCTGTAGAATTATGACTCATTTGGGACTTATTTTCTTCCTTGACTATATTAGCTTTATGGGATTTATGTATGAGCTGTATGTCTCACAAGTGTGGGTTTTACTTCAAACTATGATATGGTTGATTTTACCTGATGCTATATTTGATTATACATTCTGGAATCAGTCAGTCAATAATAGCTTAATTAGATCCATTATTAGTAATGGAATTCTATTCCTGTTTTTATTTCTGGAAAATTTTCCTATATTTTCTTTTCTTCAGCAAGTGTAAATATTTCATGTTTATACTGCTACAGTGAAAGACAGATTTTGTCTTCTGTTTTGTTTTCCCATCAAAAAGACATTGAAAGCCTTGTTTTAAAAGGCCAGCCCAGCATCACAGCATCACCTCTGATTGATTGTGCTTGTTTGCACTTATCGCAAAGACTAAACAATGGAAATTGTTATACTCTTCTTCTTTCTTTTTTTTTTTTTTTTTTAAGTTTAGCTTAAATCCTGAGGGCTTCTAAAGGACTTGGTACAAACTGCAATTGAATAATTTTCAAGAACATAAAAATTATGTATTCCATAGAGCACTGAACTAGAAGGTTTGTGCCCTACTTGTGCTGCAGGACACCTACCCCTTATCAGTAGTGAGCCTACATTTTCCCTAGACTTCATTTTGTTTTGTATATATTTGAAGAACCCTTCTTGTGGTCCTTAACATCCCTTGCTAGATTCCATGTGCCCACGAATACGAACACTCCCCGTCACTTCCCTGCATATTGTGACAAGATTCCTTTATTCCTCTCAAGGGGTCTGCCCTCTTTTACACATTCTGTGAGCCAGGAGCTCCTTGCTCATCCATTCATGTCTCTGGCCTCCTCTGTCTGGCTTTCTACTCATAGGGATGCCCTGATCTTGAGCTTAGAGGAAGTGATACTTGAACAGTAATGACCTCTCTTGCATCCCTCTTCCTTCTGCATCCCTCTTCTTTCTAGGGCTCTATCCCATGGGATTCCTCCAGGTGGGTCTTTGAAGAGGCCAAAGTTTGCTCTCCTGGAGTTCAGGGTTGTGATCCTACTTATCACCCTGTTTCCTCCTTGCAGAATCCTGAAATCCAACATCTCATGGTCATTGCAGCCAACGGTGCCCCCAACCTTCACATCTCCAACCAGTCCTTCTTTATTTGTTAGCGCCAGGTCCAGCAGCACACCTCTCCTTGTTGGCTCCTCCATCAACAGCATGAAAAAGTTATCATCAGTGTTCTGCAGGAACCTCCAGGACTCTCTGTGTTGTCTTTCCAGTAGATATTAGTGTTCCTCACAAGAACAAGGGCCTCTGGTCATAAGACTACTTCCAGCTGTCTGCAGAAGGCCTCATCAACCCTGATTAGCCTGTAGTAAACACCCACAACAGTGTCTCCTGTACTAACCTGCCCTTTAATCCTCATGCATGAGGTATCAACTTGCTCTTCCTGTGCCCCTATGCAGAGTTTGACACTTTCAGTTGCTCTCTTAGGCAAAGAGAACTCCTCCACCTCACTTTCCTGACCTATCTTTCCTAAAAAGCAGGTAGCCATCCATGACATCATTCCAGTCACGTGAACTATCCCACCATACCTCTAATTGTGGTGAGATCATGGCCCTGTGCCAGTACACAGATCTCCAGTTCTTCCTGCTTATTTCCCATGCTGTGTGCATAGGTGTGCAGGCACTTCTGGAAGGTAATTGAGCCTGCAAGTTTCCCAGTGGGGGAGCAAGAGGATCATCCATAACCATGTTCCATACACACATCTTCAGCATCTTCACCTGCTGAAGGCATGCTGGCTTGAGGTGTGTTTTGCTGACTAGCTGTAAGGCTGTCCCCTTCTTCCATCTTTTCTAGTTTAAAGCCCTCCTTCCCAGCTGGGCCAACCTGTTGGCAAAGATATCTGCACCCTGTTTAGTAAGGTGGAACACATTCTAGACACTTATCATTGTTTTATTTACTGCCATTATGTACTATACTGAAAAGCACTAATTCTGCTAATATTCCCCAAACCCTTTCTTCCTGTGTCTTGCAATGTCTCTCCAAAGCTAGAATAACAAATTCACCTTTCCCTTCTCTCTGCATCTTCATTTGTTTCTTTGTGGTGATTTGTATAATTTGTATAAAAAATGTTATTTCCCTGTGCTGTGTATTTTTTTTCTGCGTTTTGCTGTCTTCTCTATCTACTCAGTGTGGCTTCTGTTCACTTTAGTACAAACTGAACAGAAACAACTGTTTCTGATCCCAGAAACAACTTTAGGTTACGATGCAATGATTCAGTTATGGCTGATTCTCTCTACATGGCTCTTTACCTTGTTTTTCTAGAGCTTCTGTTGTTCACATATACTCTCTTTTGCAAAATAGCATCAATTCCAGTGCTAAACAATATAAATTGATTTTGTAATTTTATAGATAGCCAGATTACATTTTTCCCCAAGTTCATCAAACTACTTTTTATTTCTTTTAACTTTAGCCTTTGTTTTTAGCTACTGCATGTTCAGAAGTATTTACAAAAGTTTCATTTCAATGACGCTTCTGTTCAAACATTCATGGCAGTGATGCATTGTCCATTTTAGTTTCTAGGAATTGTAGATGCCTGCTGAATCAAAGTCAGAACATCCATGTGTACAATGATCCAGAAAATATATCTTAACAAGGATAGATGTAAAACAAATAGCAAACTATAAATTATATTTTGGAATTAATAGTAAAAGCAACATGCAGATTTAAAAAAAAAAGCCGTAGGTGTTGCTCTTGAAATGAAATCATTTTTTGTATGCTTTTACTGTTCATATGTTAGAGATAAGACATGATGAGACAGTAAATATGCAACATTATCTATTTTTTAAATGGCTTTTTAAAAAAAAAAAAGACTTAATAGAACTTGATAGTGAGATGATGCTAGAAACAACTCAGCACTTTTATGTGTCACTAATTAAAATGAAAGACTATTTAAAATTGAAAGGAAGAAGAAATCACATATATTTTGTTCCAGTAACTTCTTCATTTATTTGATCTTTTTCTAAGATTCTGGCAATCTATAAACTTTTCTTTCATGGTAACAAAAAGAAATCATCCCATGCTTAGATTCACTGTTAGACTTACAGGAGGGTCTTGCCACAGTCTTGCTTGATTTTGCAGGCTTTTTAAATCCTCCCCAAGTTGCTTCTTTGTTGTCTCCATACATTTTTCTGATCCAAGTAAGGCAGATGGTAAGTAACTTTAGAAGCCAGTATTGTCTCACAATATTATCTTGGACACTGGAATTCAAGACATTCTTCAGGGTTATTTGTTCTCCTGAACCTCTGGGTCCACAGACCTGAAGCATGCCATAGTTTTCAGTCACCCCAGCATACTGGGGGATATTTATTTCTCTTTTGTGACAAAATAATGAGATGCCTAATCACTGAAGCATATTTTGGTTTTATTTAACTAAAATTTATGTATCTGTACTGAATAGGGGTAGGATGCTTGTGCAAGGGGGAAAAATATTTTTGTCAAATTTCCGGTTAATAAAGAGAATACTTTTATGCAAAAAGGGAAAAAAAAAGAGGTTTGGTGGATTAGAAACTTCTTGTATCCCTTTCACTCAGAATCTTCACTTTTCAGATTTCAAAAAGTGTATTAGTTTGAAAAGCCTAACAATTGCATCTGTCATCATCTGTTGGTGGGTGACTATTTTACAACATAATACCTCCCTATTGTAATGAAATGTATTTTCGCTATCATGCAGGCAATGTTGTGTAAAGCTTTTAGATCCCCTCCTGACTTCTCTATTTGTTGTAATTAGTTTGGATATTTGCATTCTCCCTGTTAGCTCAGGTAATCATTTTCTGTAGCAGCCATGTATGTCCAAATTGTGTTTTCTGCATATTTGTTTGTGCTTTTAGACGAATCATTACAGTTGAGCTTGTTACCTTTCTGTTTGTATAAATAACAATTTCTTTCATGGCATTATTTCCTTCTCAAGGACTAAAATAAAAAAGGAATGAAGGATAAAAGAAGAGTAAAAACTGTCTCTGGTTTTCTGAAGGGTATTTGTTTTCACAGTAAATTTCTGGGTACGAATAAAACTGTGCTGGATTTGAAAAAAAATATATATATAAATAGGTTATATAACATAGAATGAACTACTATCCTTTTTCAAGAAAAATAATTTCTTTTCTCTGCTTACAAATATTATTCTTTATAA
The DNA here is from genome assembly GCA_032275445.1 of Crypturellus soui. NCBI lineage: Eukaryota > Metazoa > Chordata > Aves > Tinamiformes > Tinamidae > Crypturellus > Crypturellus soui. The sequence continues at coordinate 25,565 of JAUBNY010000306.1, read as the reverse complement.
TAGTGATGAGGCAGTTCTGAACTTGGCTAAACAGGTATTATTAATGCAGGCATGGTCTTTGCTTATGTCAATAAAGAGTTTTCGTATTTCAAAGCAGAATTCAGCTCTTGATGTGAGTGATAGCAAAAATATTTGATGCCTATAAGGAAACTGAAAATTATAGTACATGTTAACTTAAATGTTAGTGAGACTCATAACTGACTTGGAGGTGCAATTTGTTGACTATGAAATAAGACTAGTAGCTTCAGCTTCGTCTTTCTTAATGAGACATGTTCTCTGCTACCAAGAGACTCATTTACCTGTTGTTAACAAAATCTCTGCTCAAAAAAAGTATCTGCCTTTTTTATGTTAGATTTGCAGTGAGAAACTGTGGATAGGTGGCTTTTTCTTGTTGAATGATTATAAATATTGACATGAGTAAAATAGCTTAAAGAATATTTTTATTGTTTATTTGATTCAAATTTTTGTTTTTCAATTAATGAATTTGCTACTTGATATAATTCTCCATAAGAGAGAAATAAGTGTATTTTTTATTTTATTTTATTTTATTTCATTGAGTGAAAAAAGTTTGGAAACTCTCCCAACTTTGAATGGTCTATCTGCTGACATCCTATGTTTAAGATCTGAAGGACAAATTCTTTTTTTCCTAAAGAACAGGAAGTCAGCCTGAATGCTCAGAATTATAGAGTAACGCTCAGGAAACTAAGTGCCTAAGTACTCTGAAAAGTTTACTGTTTTTCTTTTTTTTTTTCCATATCCTTTATCATTTTATAAACAGAGAGAGATGATTCTGAAAATCTATAAATATACCTGGTTTTTAAGATTCTAGATATTGTTGAAGAATAGCATTGAAAAGCAAGAGAAAATATTTTGGCTCTTTTTTTCCCTGAAACTTGTCTTTAAGGGCTGTGCTAAGATTGAGTTTAGGCAGCAATGCAAATGGCTTGACTTTCATCATTTTCTTCATGGTTGACTATTGAATTTGAAGTAAAAAAGAAGCGTCAATCACTGTCCAACTTCTTAAAAAAGAAGTGAGGCTATGTAGTTAGTTATGTAGTTAGGTAAGAAGGCTTAGGCCTTGGAAACTTCTTTAAGGAGAACATTAAAAATTTTTTTTTTTTCTCTCTGTTTTTTTTTTTTCTTGTCTCTCATGACTACAAACCAAGTGAAACATAAATATGGTATTTTAGTTAAACAAAATGATTCTAACAGTGAAAGTCTAGCACTTCTCAGCAAATGAAAATGAAAGAAAATCGGAGATTTTTTTTTCATGACAATTAAAATAACAGAAAGTTAGAGCACATAATTCAGGATTCAGACAGTTCTGACCAACTGGTTCCAGTGCTACTCTCATTCACTATCACAATACATGAAAGATACTACCCTAATCCAAACCCCATAGAAGAAAACAAATGACAATAATCCTTGCAAATTTTCAAGCATGAGAGGCAGTATTTATAAATGAAGCAACTCTCATCCTGAATTTTATGTTTAAAAGTAGGTTGTAGTTTCTCTTTCTTCTGACCCGGAAGAAATGAGAAGAGGAAAGCTTTCATTTCTTTACCTATAATTTGAAATTAGACCTAGTATCAGCACTGTATAACTTTTTTGTTTTGTTTTCTGTGAGCATGTACAATTACAAAGAGGTCCAATCACTTAAGGTTTTGAGTTCTGTTTCTTTTATACAGGTTTAATGCTGATTCAACAACACTTTAAAGAATGAGTTGAGAGAAACTTAAAATTCAAGCCAATGTTAAAATGCCCTCTTTAATAATAATAATAAAAAATTCCTCCTTCATTCATTTCTTTTAATGCTACCTGACATGCTATCATTCACTTTCTTTTACCTCATGATGCCTTTTCCCCTGAGGTTCCTGTGCATGTCATATTCACAGTTAAGTTCCCAAGTGTTGTTAACATCTTCATAATGCACTAAGTATGCATATGCTGCTGTGTATCTCAAAGTGGAAGGCAGCATGTCTTTCACAAAGTCTCAAATATTAATAAACTCCTCATTAAAGATTTCTGTCTTATTTTCTTTTTCCTTAGAAATAACCTTTCAGTGGCTGGCTTGTACTAACAAGAAAGTAAGAAACTGAATGTTAACACTGCTGAGAACCCGATGTGTAAATTTAAGTATTTCTAGTTTTCAAATCTTAGTACCTTTAAAAGCTGGGAACAGTTTTCTATTGTACATATGAAGACAACTCTCTCTGAAGTTAATGGGAGGGAAAAAATTAATCATTAATAAAGGTTAGAAATAGATTCCACATAAAATAAATATTGGTTGTCACATATGCTGTGCATCCTGTGTGACTTTTGTCCTGTATTATCTCTTAACACCGAGGAGGGAGTTGTCCTTTTTTTTCACATTCTTGAGCCAAAATAACTTACTGTAATTTTTACATTTAGTCTGGTGAAATAATATAAAAGCCAAGTCTTGTTTTGCTATTGCATAAAATGGTTTCATAATTCTTGCCCTTTGGTAATGGCATTTGTGTACATACACTTTTCCATAAACTGTATTGAACAAAGTACATACTCAGATTTTTTTTTAGAAGACGTTTTGTGATTGAGAACTTCCCATACATTCAATCTAGAAAGTAACTTCTTCCGAACAATATTCTTTCACTTATTTCTTTTTACAAATGAGAACACACACACTTCTCTTCAAAGCTTTTATAAAATGAATGTGCATACTGTTCAGTAAATGTCTCTCATCTTGTCACTGAAAGGTGTATGTAATTATCCTGGCAAAATTTCCATCAATATACATTATTCAGAAGATGGTTACTGAAGTTCTGTTGAATGAGCAACATTCAAAAAATAATAATAAAAAAGACCTGACTGAAAGTATATAGCAAATGTAATACTAGTTATTAACCTGTTTTACCAGTTTCTTTTATGTCTTTCTAACTGTAGAAAAGAATCTTTGATTAGAACATTTTATTATATAGATATATATATATATATTTTGGCAAGACATTTGCATTTAAAGACTCTTCCCTGTCTGCATGTGTTCATGTCTCTCTATCTCTGGCCTTTTGGACACTCTTTGCCCACACTCGTTTCATTATAACGAAATGATAATTACACATGTACACATATATGGGTGTAATTTTGCCTGATTTCAAGGTTCTACACTGAAATAGTAGGTCAGCACTTGAATGCCTGTGTGTGCATATTTTTTTGTTTGTTGTTTGCTTGTTTGTTTTAAATCCCTTTCTCAGTCCATCCATATAAAATATGACTTTGCTCATTTATTTTTTGGCAACTCAGTGCATGTAATGAAGTAAAAGCTATAGACCTATTGACCAAGCCCACAGCGGGCTAGATAACTGGGTGCTGATTCAGCTTCTTGTAGCATGGGAGAATTTCTATATACTTTAAATGGAAAAAATTAACTTCAGCACCCTCACATGCTCTACATTCTCATAAGCTTTTCCATTCACATGTCATTGTCAGCTGGATATAGTACGAAGAACATATTTAGTCTGTAGTCTCTAGTATCTTATCAAAAATTTTTGCTGCTTTATAAAATATCAGTGAGTTCTGATTTCTAAAATCTAAAATGATTTCCAATAACAGATACTGGCAGTATCTGTTATTGGAACAGATACAGATGAACAGATACTAAAAGTATCTTAATACCTTTGGTTGCAGGAAAATTGTAAAGCCTGTGACACAATTTGTAAGTCAACATGCAAAATGCATTTTTAATTGCATTTGTTTTGTTATTGATAGCACTTTTCTGCAAACTTCTATACATATTTTCTTTTAACATGAGTATTGTCCTTCCACGTACAGTTAACAGTGATTTTTGATTTTCCTCATCTCATGCTTCTGAGAAAGTAAGCACAAATAACAATAATGTAGAAGAGATTTCCCCCTGCCTTGTTTGCATACTGGTAATGTCCCTGGGTGCATAACTCTGGGAAACTATTCCCAGCGAAGTTTTACTGAAGACTGTGCTTGAACACAGTCAAAAAAACCCCCTTGCTTTGACAGGTGTTTACTTCCAGAATTTAAAAGAGGCTAGCTGAAATTGCTGAAAAAAGACTTGGTGCTAAGGAAATCCCTGCCCTAAATATTCCACTGAAGGAGACCCAAGAAAGTTTTCAGTGGTCCTGCTCATACTTCTATTCAGTAGTGAGAAGGAAGATACAAGTTTGTCCTAAGCATTACGATGTTACCTTGTCAAATAGGAGAGCCTAAAATAATTTGTCTTTTTTTTTTTTCAAAAGTAGATTTACTCATTGTGTTCATTGTAGCATAAGATCCTGATATTTGCAACTACCTCAAAATTGTAAGGATTAGGGGAAGATAAATCTAGTCATTTTAGCCCCTGAAGAGCACCAACTACGATAAAGTGTTATCGTCACGGAAAAGACTATGATGACCCTCAGATGCACAAAGACTGTTGGGGAAAAATAATCCCACTAGACTTGGAGCATTCTCAGACAAATTAAAATTCAAATCTGATTCAATAGCATATGAAAGGATGTGTGGTCAGTTCTGCATGGCTACATGATCTGCACAAGCTCCCCTGAGACTTAAAAGGTTTAAAGATTATTACACCACAAACCTTTGCTACTTTGAAAAGTTACTTGTTCAGGGTGCTTCATCAGTATAGGAATAGGGCTAGCACAGCAAGATGTGTCCTAAAAGGTCAAGCATTATCTGAGGCTGTGCCTGCAGTTCTACCAATACATGTGTGCTGAGAAATCTTTTGTATAAGGCCTGATACCTTTAGTTAGTTTCTAGAAGAAGTTAAGGGGCAACCAATACTGGAGAAAATAAGCTGATTCAGAAATGCTGAAGGGTTGAATTGGAAATGCTTTGCCTAGCAAAATGAATCTTACAAAAATCCTAACGATGCAATTTTTCATACTTCAAATTTTCATACTGTTGGTGCACAGGTGCAAGATCCAGTATCTATACAGCATGAAAGTATTGAAAATAGTATTTGAAACTTTCATGAAAGATATCAAAAAAATGAATCAAAACTGCTTAGTATCATTATGATAGAGTTGAATCAGTAAGACTGACTTTTCAGAACTTGCCTGTCTTTAAGCCTCTTTTTAGTCTGTGTGAAGTATATTAGTCTGTCCTATTCCTCCAGACACTGGCATTAGAATACAAAACTGACTTGCCATGTGATTAAGCTCTTCCTTAGATTTTAAATATTCTATTAGAGGATTTAACATGTAGTAAGAAAAGATGCAATACATTGTGCAGAGGTTTTGCATGAACTAATTAGCTTATTTAATTATTTGTTAAAATCAAATGATACCAAGATGTCTTGATCTTTTTTTAATCATTTCCCTGAAAGAGGGTTGGGAAGGGGGAGCAT
>JAUBNY010000305.1:554726-565452 GCA_032275445.1 Crypturellus soui | reverse complement strand
AAGTAAAATTTACTTTCATTTGACCTAATAACACAGAATTTGGAAACTTGTTTTTGTTATATAAAAGCATTAAGATTTTTTTCTCTTCAGAAAATCACTAGATTGGCCCTAAAACTGATTTTTGGGTCCTTACAGAGAAATGATCCACATATTTAAAACATTATCATTAGAATTCAGGAAGTCCCATTTATTCTTTCTCTGTTGTCCTCCCTGGTGTCCAGCACACAGCTTCAAAATGGTTAATGGAAAACAGAAGAATGAATATTTTAATAATACAACTTAACCACGGTGCAAGTTCTCTAGTGTAAAGCTGGCACAGACGTGCCTATAGTTGTTGCATTGTCACTCTCAATCGCAGTGTAAACATAGCTTTTACCTGGCTTTTGCCCAGGATGTGTAATGAAAGACGACTGCATTTTCATTCTGCATTAGCACTCACTGGGCAATATTGCCCCTTACGTGCAACATAGGCCATGCATAAAATGACCTAATGCATTATAAATTTGCTAGATGTAATTTAAAGCGTAAGGAAGTGTTCAATAAAATTTTAATGAAATTCTGAACATTAAGCAGACTCAGAATAGACCTTTACATTCAACCTAGTTGTTTTCTTGAGGTGTAGCAGTAAGAAGGATTTTTTCTTTAACTTTCATTCTTCTTGCATTAATGAGGGACCCCTGTACAGGATCTGTTATGAGACTGTGCAAAACTAATTATTACCTTTCTAAAGCAAAATATGAATATCCCCAAAAGTCATTATTGTGTAAAACATATCATGTAGCATCTAACAAATAGCCTTGAGGGCCTTCATAATTACTGGTAGGGATATTAGAACTGACACATTTGAGACAAATGCTACAGAATAAAAAAATACTATAGGCTTGGTTAACAATTTCTCATTTATATTTACACGTTTGACAAATCCGACAACTATTGTATTGCAAGAAAGATCTGTTTTTGTTACCTTTCAAATGAAGATGGATGGTTCAGACTAGTCTGTTTTCTTTTCTAACAGGAGGGTACCTGACATCCTGCAGAGACAGACTTGTAAATCCTGAAGAAGCATAAAGCTATTCCTTAAAGTCCTCCATTACATTTATTGAAGTACATTTCTGACTAATAGTTCCATTAATGGTAAAGTAAAACAACTTAGCATTCTAAGTGAATTTGAGATGATTTTTCTGTCCCACATAATTTTCTGGAATTTCATTAAGGAAAAAAAAAAAACTATATAGAAATACAAAGCATAGCAGGTTGCATTATATGAACTCTTATGGCACTACAGATACAAACAGCTGATTTAAAAATACCTATAATTTTGCATATTTTATTTTGCATACTTGTTTTTGCTTTGTAGGCAGGATGGCCTACTAAATGGACTCTAGTTTTATTGCACTGAGTATTGTAGTAACAAGTGTACCACTCCTTGCTTCAGCCAGTTTTCAGAACATTTTATTTTATGATTTTGGATTTCAGTAGCAATCAGATTTCCTCTTCTCTTTGGAGAGCTGTGCCTTGTACTGGTAGTCCTCTCTAAAGCTGCTGTTTCTGTAGTAGTTCTTGCTTGGCTAGAATCATGTAGAATCAGTTTCTAACACATAACCCAAGTCAAAGCATGTAAAGGCAAATTCACAGCTTGAAGTCAGTTGCACTATGAGCATTTATAACCACTGAGGAAGTGACCTCTGTAGTGCACTTACCCCAGGTTCAGGTGACCTGCATTCAGCTGCCAGTGTCTGACCTTAGGTAATCACACAGCTTCACATCTGTGAAGTGAAGGGGCATAAGGGAGTGTGAAGATGGCAAAACTAATAACCATATAAATTTAGAATATAAAAGTTTATTCCACAGGTCCTGGTCAAACATATATGCTACAATTCCTACCCTCTTTCTTCATCCTTTATCAACATTTGATACCAGTCAAAATTAACTAAAATTAACTGGCCACAGTAGCTGTATGGCTTATTAGATACATGTTTCTATAGTATGTTTTTATGAGACACAAATTCGCTGTGTTCAGTTTTCAGTTGTTTCTTTTGTGGCTCACTACACTCCCCTTTTTCTTTTCAGATACGTCTTGTTTTTTGTTTTCTTTTGTTTTATTTTTTTTCCTCTTTCTTTTATGTTTTTTGAATCTCCCCTTTATTTGCACGGTAGTACCAATCTTGTATGGAGATGTATAACAAACAGTATTTTGAAGTTAGTATAATTGGTCTTTTAACTTCATGGCCATCAGTTGAATAGGAGGAAATGTCAGATCTAAGGGACCAATCAATTACAATTCCCCATGGATCAGAAATCCCAGTTGCTGATCAGTTATAACCACTATTCCTTGAGGGGCTTGTGCCAGCATGAAGGTATCTGCATGAGCTGGATTTAAGCAAAGAGAGAACTAATATTTCATCTCTCTCTTGCATCTGAAATTTGGATATGCTTTCGAAGGATGTTGTGACCAGTTAAATGTGATGGACATGGTTGTTTCCCTGAGCTGAGAAATGTTGTCCGAGTGCCTTGTATTATTTATGTTTCATAGCAGTATAATAGTTTGTGGTTCAAGTTGTCTTCCCTGTAGTTATAATTGTGCCTATACCCTACGGAGAGAGTGCTTATTAATTATGTTTATGTAAACAGAAGAGTAGATTAGTAAAATAAAAATGTCACAATACTGTGAAGCAACTTTACACATTATTTACCCTACTGTAAACAGGAAGTATGTTTCAGATGCAGAAATTGAGTCTGTTAAATCATAACAGTGAATTATAGAAATAAAAAAAAAAAAGTAGAAATAATGAGTAATTGCAAATTCAGCTACATTCTGACCTGGGTAGCCTCATGTAGATGGCTTTTCAGACCCGAATAATCAGTGAAACCAAACCACACAAAATAATTTTGCTAAAAAAAGTCAATTGTTTACAGAAACATTGGTGGTAGATGTCAATCACAGAAACTGTGGCAAAGGCAATCTTGTAATGAAAATATAATTTTCCTTATCAAAATGTGAAGAAATGAGCTAAACAAGTCCTGTCAAAATGTTGGAAATTATGCTATTTTCTGCCTTCTCCTAAATTGCTGTGAGCTTAGATTGTACATTAATAAAACACAGAATCCCATTCTCCAGGCATTTTACTTCTCCTTGAGCAAAACAAGAACTTTAGAGCATGTCAGAGGAGCAAACAGAGCTCCTTAATATTGTACCAGCTCATCCTGCTCTAATAACTTTAGGCTCAAATCCTGCAGGGACATGTACAGGCTTAGCTTTATGCACTGTGAATTACTCCTCTGACTTGGTAGGAAGCAGGAATCCCATCACATAAAATAAAACCTTTCCCCGCCCCCAGATTGGATTTGCCAGTCTGTCAACTACCCATATCAATTTTGCTGCTGAGGAACTGATGAGTGAATATAAGTTTTTCTTATATTGGGCAGGAGAGCTTTGGTGCAGAATTTAAAACTTCTCAATGACCAAACAAACACATCTAAAAGTGTCAGATTTTGACTGTTGATCACCTTGTATCCTCTCCAAGCATCATCTCTTTGGAAAATCTTAAAAATAATGAGACCCATTGTTTTGGCAGAGGAGTATGATGAAATCTGTTTTGTATATTCAAAGGCGCAAAAGTTTTGACTGTAAGCTTGAGGTAAGCCAGACTCAAAAATGGCATTGCCCTATTGCAAAAGTAATTCCAAGACGGAGATCTCCTGCCCAGCTAGAACACGCCCATGATACAGTTGGTGACTTCTCGTAACCAAATACTCAGTGTCTGAGTGAAAATTATGGCCAAAAATCTCTCAGTTGTGTCAGATGATAGGGTTCTGACATGAAGTGTGAGGAGAGTGGCGACACAGCACATGGCTTAAACTCATGATGATGTTTGTCCAGAGTGAATTCTTCTTAGAGTAACATCTTGTATCTAAAACTAGCTTAAAATTCTGAAGTTACCTTTCTGCTCTTCCTTTCATACTTCATTTAGCATTACAAAGTAGATGAGGCTCCCTGTTAATTTCTCAGCAGGCCAAGGAGATAGATTGTATCTCAATTAAAACATCATTTCCTCAGTATTGATTATGGTATTGACACAGAAATTTTTTCCTGTCCCCATACCTAACTCCTGAGCTACATACACTTTGAATACGCAGGTTGGTCTTTTTCTAAGGCTGCTTAGGTTATTTTCTGTGTAATGTAAGATGACTCCCAAGCTAGAAAAGTAAGGCTGCTGCAAAGTAACCTCTTAAAAATGTCAGTGTTTGGAGATCTGTAGAGTTGAAAGATATACATGCAAAAACTATGTAACAGTGGAACAGGAGTCTCTCCTTCCAATATTGTGAAGAGCATTGTGAAAACAAAGTGAGCATGAAAGAAAAGTATTTCTTCAAATACAGTACAATGAATTTGTTTGCTCAAGGAATATAGATATTCCCGAAACTAATTCTGTGTATGCCTGCTGTGAAACATAAACTTGCTTACATGTGACACAGACAAAAAATGGATATATGTTCTGTGCTTGAAAAATGTTCTGGCTTTGTCAGGGTTATTTCTTTGCAGAGGATGAGCACAAGAATGAGCTAAATAGTCTATGTTTTCTTTTTCACAGTAAGCCATATAGTTAAACAAAGTCAAAATTCTGAGAATTCCAGGTTCTTCCAAAAATTTTCATCCACACCAAAGAGCCTGAGAGAGTGACATAATTAATTGAGCAAATCTGTGGGTCAGGAGAGCCTGGACTGTCTCAAAACAAATGAGAGAAAAGTCAGCGAGACTTTAGATTTGGCTTTTGGAAGAAATATACCTTAAAAGCAAACAAAACAACAACAACAAAAAAAACTTTACAGAGTGGGTTAACAGTTAGGGAATTTCTGTCGCCTTTTCTGTTTATGTTGACTTTTTTTTCACTGACATAGTACAGTTTTAACTTCCAGAGAAAGAGAGTTACAAAATGCGACCAGTAATGCATTCTGCAGTGATTACTTTCAACATGTAATTTAATGAATGTTGATCAGTGCAGCTTCCCGTTGCTGATAACTCAAGCAGCAGTCTATTCTCATCCCTGTTACTGATCAGGAGATTGTTTATTTTGTTTTCAAAAAAATTACCCAGATTTTAAGCAAGTAATGGGCAAGAAAAAACTTGCGTCTCTCAGCCTACTGCATCTTCATCTGCTCATGTCAGAGGAGAACAAACCAGCAGGGAGGAAGGCTGCAGTCCTGATTCCTCTTTGCCTCACAACACGCTACCTGCCAGAGCGGAACCAGAAGTGTCTGTATGGCTGGCTGAGGCCACACGGCTTTGTCCATACCACCAAAATACGGTTTGAAATAGAAGTCTGCTACTAGGTCTGAATAGCTCCACAGTGAAGGCCTTTCAGTGCTACAGTATGGGCCTAAAGATGCTGTATTTTTAGGTTGTTTCAGTATGCATTTTTTAGCAACAGTCAGCAAGTGTGTGCCTGCACAGCACATCACAGCTGATTCCAGGTTCTCATCACTTCTGTTCTACCCCACAGCCATCGGGCACTGCTGGGACTAATAGAAGACGCAGCAGAGCTCCAGCCCCAGGGGGGAAGTGCAAAGATCTGCACCTCTCAGGTCTGTAAGTAGGGCTCACTGCTTGATGTTGTGTGTCACCACCAGCTGTCTCCTAATCTGAGAACCCCTTTTTATTTTTTGTGCTACCAGCTGTTTCCTCTGCAAAGCTCATTCGAGTACTTATTTAGATTTTTAAGTCAATTTTACGTTTTTACTTGTTTTTCTCTTGAGAAGGAAAAAAATACTTAAACTGAGGTTTCACAGTTTGACTCTCTAATAGAAAATTTGTTTCCTCTTCACTTTTAATTCTGTTTCTCAGAATAAATTTTCCATTTTCTCCTATGTTTGCATATATCTTTTTGAAAGCTCTTTCATTATTATGTTGAATGATTCCCTTGGTTACTCTTATTTTATGCTTGAGCTACTTTTGTCCACATTCTTATGATAAAAATATTTCTGTGTTTCATTTTCAGCCTTTTTTTTTGACTGGTAATTCCTTAAAAAACTGCCTTGCTTCTTTCTAAACCCTAAATTCAAAATTCAAAAGACATGTTTCAGTTAACACCTCTGTTGTAGCACAGAGGGTAGAGAGCATCTTGCTAGCACAGTCTGCCTGCCACATTGATTTAATTGCCTCAGGAAACAGCATAGTAGAAAAAAAGTACTTTTTGCAAAGCCATGTTCATGCTGTGACTTTAACCTGTCTAAATTTGCTAATTCTAGTTCAGTGGAGGTGAAGAGGGTTGACTGAGGGAAAATACGTTGTCGCGATGTTTGATTGTGAGGGCTTAGCTGTAGGTGCATGTGTTAGCATGTGATGCATGTGTTGTATGTTAAAGCATTCTGCTATAGTTAAGGGGCAGCGGAGAGGAGTTCTTAGACATTAATACAATGATGTGATGAACTGTAGAGTTGTTTTGCCTGGTCTCTGTATGTTGTGTACAGTGCAGTTCTGGTACAAAAGGATGTTTTCGTTTGGATAGAGCTGCTTATCCTCCCAAGGAAAAGCATTTAGCTGGAAGGTGTGAAATGAGGAGGAAGTGTAGGGAAGAGTGGAGAGATTGTTGTTTGGAAAGACGCTGGGACTGTCAAGCTACAGAGAGAAAGTAAAGTCACTAGGGGGATCTGTGAAAGTGTTTCCTGAAATTTAGACATTGCCTTAACTAAGATGATTAAGCCGATGGGTAAAGACCCGCTTTGTATTGTTATAGTAGAAAAGCTATGTACAAAATTTTTTTGTTTTTCTTCAGAACTAGCTATTTTGAACTTTCTCTCTTTAAATTTTTATTCTTTTAGCTTTTATTTAAGCAATGAAATACATTTCAAAATTGTACAATATTTTGCAATGTTCTTTCTCCTAAATACTCTCTGCCCAATTTGCACATTTGAGGCTTTGTTACTCTAGATATTCCTGGAGGCAGTGAAGAACATGTAGGGACTGTGTTGATTTGAGCAGACTTTGTAATCTTACTACTGTGGTTTGTAATACAGGAGCAAGAAGAAACAGAAGAATCCCACTTTGCTCAAGTTAAATCAGCAAATAAACTAAGAATGGAGTCATGGATTTCCTTACTTGAAATTTCGTGTAAAGTTCTATATCCCTTTTCTGGGACATAATTTATCATGACTGCTAAAATGCATTTTTCTGTGGGATAGCAAATGTGTAAACTGAATTTTTGGCCTTCCTATGAAAGCAGTAATGCAAAACACAAAAGGAATTACGTGGAAAATAAGTTTACAACATATAATGCTTTTTACAGCAAACAAATTCCTTTAGACTACACGTTAGTAAGGCAAAAGATAACCTGCCTTCTAAATAATCTGTACTCTGTAGCTAGAGCTTTGCAGGAAATGCGAAGCTTTCATTTGAGGAACACTTTAGAAATACAATTCTTTCTGAGACATTTTCATGTCAGATGAGGAACATGTTATTTCCTTTGGAACCCATTATTTTCTATGTAAGAACTAATTAAAAACATTTTTTGATCTAAAAACAACAATTTGAACAATATAGGACAATGATTATCAGCTGGTTTTGTAGCAGTCCTATACATAACCAGAAGAGTCTACCAAATCTTCTAAAGGTCTGTGCTACAATAAGATGCTGTGCTTAAAACTGAAGAGATGCTGAAGGGACTTATTTTTACCATTTCAGTTACCCTACAGTTATAGTCCAGTATGTAGAATGCATGTATGCAGCATTTAGGGAATCAGGAGGTGAGTGATAAAGCATTTTTGTCTAGAATAAACACAGTTTAAGAAGAGTGTGGCCACTTCTAAATCTCAAATTGCAAGTTATAGGATTTAGGTCTGTGAGGTTTCTTTTCATGACTGTAACATATTGCATTAGCATTAACATCAGAGGGAAGATCTGAGGGAAATTCTTCTCGTTTCAAAGTTTGTTTCAACATCAAAAATAGTTTCTTCTGTAGTAAAGTGGAATGAGTGAATATCAAAAGTGGAATTTTTCTGCAGAAGGAATGATCTCTGGCTAGGTATTCTAAAATCTCCCCTTTCCTCAATCTCTCTCTCACAGTTAAATTCTGTTATAGCAGCATTGAAACACAACTTTTTTTGTGTTGTCTCTACCTGCAGTTTTCGGATGTCTTTTGTTTAGGGTCTATACTTGAAATCAGTCACATAGTAACTCAGTGGATACCTTTGTGTTATTCATTCTTCATGAGATGTTTCTGACAAGTAGCCTATTTTCAAGGAATATTTATAGGTATTTTCAGTATTTTGGGTAGGGAAGTTGCTTTGTAGATTTACTACTTCAGTGAAGATGGAAAACATAAATGTCAGCAGCTTAGTTACCACATATGTATAAAGTTCCTGCAGATAGAGGGATTAATTCTACACTACAATTCTACACTACAATTATGGCCTTCTGGAACATAAAGATACTTATTTATTACTTTACTAAGCTTTTAAAGAGTATCAATATATTGGTTTCACTGTTTCATCTAAACACAATAAACAGAAAAAATATAAACAGAATGGAAGATTAACAAATATAATCAGTTAACAGTCTCTATTACTTTCTTGACCTAATTTTAGATCAAATGTATGCATTTGTAAGAGTATTTTAAGACTATTCCTCTTATAAGGTTTGAGATGCCTAAAACGAAATGCAAATCCAATTCTCTTTTTCCCTTGATGTGTCTAACCATCAGGTTGCCCATGATTTTAGCAGATGTTTTGGATTTTGGTTGCAAGACAACTTAATGAACCATTTTTTTTTTCTTTTCCTGCTTTTCATTCTCTGAGGAGTAAATGCATTCAAGAGCAAAATGTTTGCTATACTTTAAAAATGAATTTTGCATGTTTCACCCAGTGTTTCCAGCACAGATACAGCAGAACTTGTAGTCTCACTACATTATTTATGAGAATATTTAAATAATTAAAAAAAATGTAAGCTTTGGAATGGTATGACCGGTTAGAGGACCCACTTTCTGTGATCTTAATTGCAAGACAAGTCTTTGTCAAAGTTGCTAGATGTTGTATCCTATTTTCTGTTCTCCAGAGCAGAATAAAACCGGGTCCTTGAACTCCAGCAGTAATTTTAAGTGATATTGGAAGTAGCTCACATCCATGAGGTAGAGTGAGTCTATCATTTGCAAACTGGCCATTCTCAGATGGTATAAAAATATTTGTAGCTATTTGAGTTTATATATTAGCTCTACATGTTGGCATTAGTTAAGTAATACAGCTTTATTGTAACTGGAGGCAAAGGAAGGCATCCACAAACAATTATTGTGATCATAACTGAAAATGAAGTCAATGTTCATCAAAAAAGGTGACAGGAGAAAAAAAGGTATATTTTCATATTCATATGTTTTTGTTATAATATGCCAACTTTCAGTTGGAACAAATATACACAAAAACCCTTTTTTTCTAGATACTGTTTGCCACAATGCTTTTCTTAAGGTATTTTCTGAAGACTCCAATATTCACCTATATCCAAAATAATATACTTAAATCTATTTAAAATCTGGCTCAAGACAATTTCCAGCAAAGGTCTTTTCTTCCATAGTTATTTATTCTAAAAGGGGGTTCATTTGTACACATTCCTAATTGGAGTAAACAAATCTGTTTAGCACAAATGACCAGAAACAACATTTTAAAGCAGTTATCTTGTTTCTGGTCTACCACAAGCACAAGCAGTGCTGATAGCCTAAGACCCAATCTGGTTGATTTGAGGAAGGGTCTAGAACATTAAGAAGCTAGCTAAGGAAATCCATAGTGGAGCTGAGTTTAACTGCTAGCAGACTGGAATAGTCCTGAATCATGTATAATTTACAGAGCATATGAGCCAGATGCAGTCGGGATGAGGTGGTGTGATTGCTGCAGGGTCCCATTGCAGGCCGTACGCTGTGTTCATGTTAAGGAGAAAAGGCAAAGTGGTCAGTCACTGCCTGGAGAGTCTGGTTTTGGTGGTGACTGGGGATGCAGATAGTGATGTTCCCTGACATACCTTAATTTTGCTGAAGATTTTCAAATCTGTTGCTAAATCTGATTATCTAACATAAAGTTCAAAAACTTTTACACACTTACTTTTAAATTCATTCTGAACAGTCTAAGAGTCAATGAAAATTTATGAATAGTCTAAACTACTGCTTCTGTTGCCACCAGTGACAGTACCATTAGAAGAATTCACTCCTGTTATTAGAGTAACCAAGTGTGCAGCCATTTAAGTACTGCATCTTTTCATCAGTGGCGGTGTCTGCAGTGTAGTTCAAAACGGCAGATTATGCTAACTTGGCATTCCAGCTGAGGGATTCTTCTCACAGTATATTAATAATATAGGTTTGTAGCTAAAATTCTGAACTTGTTCCAGAGAAAAATAGCTAATCTGTAAAACATTATGCATCTCTGCCAATTCAAGATAGGCCCAGTGTGTTGTTGCCATTTACTATTTAGTTTCCAAATTTTAAATTAGTCCTGTATTTCTGCTCCGGTTGATTGGCCAAATCTGTTTTGCTTTCCTGAGGTCTGATTTCTGTAAGTTGTGTAAATATTTCACTTTCTTCTTTATAATTTCAATGCATAATATTCATCATTTTCTTTACTAGTTCTCATGCCAGTATTTAGAGTATGTTTGAGATCCTGTGCATTTTAAAAATGCTATCGTCTAATTCATATGTATTTCATTTTTAATGAAGCTGTTGTATCTCCTTTTTTTTTCTTTGATGGATGACCAGCC
>JAUBNY010000305.1:498343-512995 GCA_032275445.1 Crypturellus soui | reverse complement strand
TCTGAGTGTGAAGATAAAGAACGGAAAAGCGCCTCGTATAATAACGATGTTACCTGTTTTGAGGATGAGAGGAATTACAGGCTTATGTGCAAGGATGGGAAAGGATGCCAACGAGAGGACATGCTCTACAAAAAAGTTATTACTTGTTTCCATCCTTCCAAAAGGCATGTATTTCTTCTGTAAAGACATAGTAAATCCATAATGGTTTTCAGAACTAAAATTCAAGGCATACCAAGTATTAAGCAAGTGCAAAATTTAAGATGAGAAAATATTTTCAAAATTTACATATGGACATCTGAAGTAAGATGTCTGTATGGAAATTTCAAGAAGTGTCTTTAGTAAGATCTGACAGATTAAAAGATTGACCATATATATTAATAAATGCCAGAGAACTTTGGTTTACATCATAGACTCTATTACAAAGACTTGATTTATTCAAATTGAATGCTGTTAAAAATAATCATAATGGTGAAGTACCTGAATAAGAATGCAGATGTTTTGGAAACCATGCAGCTAAAACCCTTTTTCTTTTTTGGCTTTTACAATTTTAAGCTTTCTACCTACAAATATGGCAATTGTGTTGGTGAATGCTGAGTAGGTAAGACTTTGGATCTTAGAAGAGGAAGAAGTTTTTTCATGTAAAGCAGTGTATCAACATCTTCTTTCTGTGACAATTATTAATTTTAATTACAGTGTGTCAGATCAGTTATCCAAGATAATGGAAAATTCCATAGCTCTTCTGAAAGGTATTTCTTTTTCTTTCTTTGAACTTACCCTTTTATGGTTCCTATTCTGTATTGCTAATTGGATCAAGTCAGATTTAATTCCACTGAAAGTGTAGCGGTAGTGCCATCACCCTTTAAGCTCTTAAATCCCTCTGAAACCTCATTCAATTGCTTTTGTAAGTGGCAGAGCCTCTTTCTTGAGTCCCTCATTCTGTAAAATGTAGATTTTGTTCAAAGTTGTCTTCCTGCCTAATGCATGTTATAATGCATGTGTGGTAGTTGGATGCATGTGCAAAAACACAGTCTTGAGGGAAGAGGGAGATTCCACCAATGACTATATGGAAGCTGATCATCAAGTCAGTTTTTTAAAGCCAGTTGCCAAACAAGAACTACTGAAGCTCCAGGGAAATATTTTTTGTTTTAGGCACTTAGACATTAAAAACAGTGGATCAACATTCAAATTGTTTTTTTCCTTTTTTTTTTTCTTTTTTTTTTGTTAAAAAAGTTAAAGAATATAACTTTTTAAAGACTTTTAAAAAGTTAAAGTTAAATGTTAATACTTTTTCAATGTTATGTTCCTCAGCTACATGCTTGGCATAGAAGTAAACAAAGAAGCCTTTCTAGCTGGTTCTCAGGTCAGAAAAAATCCTTTTCGTTGCTCTAGCAAAACACTTGTGACAAAGTCTGCATTTGAGTTTATGAAGAAAACCTTGTGATTCATTGTAATTCATTTGTACTTGTTTCTTACTTCTTTCTTCATTTTAAGAACATTGATTTATATACTTTAAGACACCACTGGTTAGAAAAAGTCTTTTTGTCATGTTTTTTTTGTTCTACTGGAGTACAGTTGACTGTGTACTTAATATGCTGAGCTAGTTTGAACATGCCCTTTCAATCTGCTACTGTAAAAATTATGATGTATTTATGTAAAAAAAAAAAAAAAGTAAGTCACTAAGGACAAAATGTGGATTTAAAAGAGAAACTAAAAACAGACTGGTGCTTTATTCTGTGTCTAGAAGTCTTTCAGAAGTTACCTCAAACATTAGAAGTAGCTTATCCTGCATTGAAAATAATGTGAGTGGATAATATACCCAAACAGTAAATTAATGCATACAAAAATTTTACTACTGTGTCTAGACTGCTTCTGATACCTGAACAATTCTCTGGAAGAGTCTCTTTTCTTTTGACTGTAGAATATCAACCTGGTTTTAGTGACTATAAAGCTATATGGCTTTCTATAAATGTCCACAGAAGCCAACAAAATTCAGAAGTTTGGGTGTGTGTGTACGGATTTTTTACAGAAATATATTTGCACAGGAGTTGGATGATTTCATATCTATATACATGCATGTATAAAGAAAGTAGTAATGTTTATTTAAACTGAAGCTTGGAATATTTGTATGTGTATGCTGTCACTCAAGTTCTATTGTTGATTATCTGGGACGCCAGTTCTGAGGCTGAAGTGAGCAAAGTATATTGTGCCTATAATTTCATTGAGATCTAAAACAGAAAGCCACAGTCACCATCAAAAAAACAATAAAAAGTTCCCATGATTTATGGTCATCAAAAAAGTTTTTCTTGTTTAGATATATTTATGTCTCTTTTTTTTTAACTATTTGTGTATATGCACAATGTCACTTATATGTAACCTAAGCAGTTGTTTTGTATTTGAGGCAATATTAAGAGAAAAGTAACATTAATAGATAAGAACTGGATGATTTCAGAACCACCAAAACAAACCTTTATTTACTGTCAGCTTTAATCAAAATTGATGTATTTTCATAAAATGTTTCACATGAAAGGACTGAAGAGAAAAAAAGTCTATTTAGTGCTTCTGAGAGGTTCTGTTATCTGTCAAGGAATGGATAAACTGGTTACATAAATCTTATTAAAATAAAACGGACTCTAAGCAAAATCTGCTCTATCCCATACTAATAAAGATTTTCAACTAAAAATACATTAGTTTTAACTAAAAGATGCATGGATTTATTTATTTTTTTTTAAGCAAATTAAATTTTGACCTAACCGACTTCTATAAAGATGTTTATGATTGCTAATTATCATTCTATATAAAAGTTTTCCCTAACTTCAAGTACAGAGTTTTGTTTTATGTCTTGCTATCCCTACCATCACGGATGTCAGGCCTGCATCTGACTCATCTGTAAATTCCAGGCAGACCAAAGGAGCTCTTGTTGGGTTTGTGCATTGCCTGTCATAAACACAACCTCGTAGAATTACATAAAATGAAATAGAAGTTTTAAATTTTAATTTGGAGGAAGAAAGGGAAAATCTGTTAAGGAATAGCTTAGACCTGTAGACAAGGATTTTTGTAGGCTGGTATTTGTCAAGGCCTCAGAGGGCATCAGGCACTGTTGTGGGCTGGGGTCCGATGCAGAGCTCCATGTCTGGCCCAGGGCAGGGTGGTGGTGGGGCTGGAGCAGCCTTACTGCTGTGGGCCAGGGCAGCAGCAGGGCCCTTGAGTGGGGCTGGGGCTGTGACGGGGGAGGCAAAGGTACAGGAGAGGGACTGGCAGGGCCCGGGGGGGCCTCAGAGACCTCATTAAATCTGTTCTGTAGTAATAATTTGAGCTGAAAAAAAAAAAAAGAAATTATAATAATTTGCAAATTTCATTAGATTTTGGAAAGTTTCCTCCCACTACATCTAATTTTATTCTCTTTGTAAGCCTGAATGTTGCTGATTGCATGGGCATACTATAATTTAGCCTGTAAAACTGTCATAGCAGGCAAAATCTGCTAGTTGTTTAAACCTCTAAAGCATCAGAGGCAAAGCATCCCTAATTCACTCTAGTAGAGCTTTCTGGAGTACAGACATTTTTTTTCGATGTAATATAAAGCTTTCCCCCCCACACACACAGAGTATTCATATCCCCCATACCTGCTTGTGGGAAGATACGACATCTCTACAGCCTTACTTCTCCTGGGTTTCATCCTATCTTGTTTTAGTTCTACTGAAAACAATAAGTTCGGGGTTGAGGGGGAGTAAGAAATGAAGAAATTTAAAATGTATGTGGGTAAATTGTACTCTATCCAACCTCAGAAAAAAGCTGTTCAGCTTTTTGTTTTCCTAAAAATTCAGATTGATTTTTTTCAGAAACAGAAGTGTATGTCATTTTTTCCACAGAGTTTTAACTGAGAAAAAGAATTAATAGTTTTGAGCTCATACTGAAAATCTGTAATTGTTACTTTTTTGGGAGTTAAACCTTAATTCCATTTGGTTTGATATCAGGTTGATCAAATCATTTTGTTCTACCTTTGATTTGATTGATTTTGATTTCTGGTTTGATAATGTGTTCTTTGTCAACTTAAAGGTAAATCGACTTTTTAGCATTGTCATAATCCTGTAAATGTCATAAACTGTAAAATAGTGACTTGGAAAGCTTTTCTTTTGATATACATTCTGAATGCAGTATTAGATCTAAGGGAACTTATTTTCCTGAAATAGTATTTATGAAGTTTTCTGTCGTCTCCTTTGCTGTGCATTTCTTAATTATTTTTGACTCTTTTCTGTTATTTTGGGGAGAGATAGAAATATAGCTTTCAGATTTTCACAAATGAAAGGTAATAAACTATACTCTTAATATATAAAGGTTTTGCTGGTTGAGCATCAGTCATAGTTGTATGAGTTAAAACATGGAAGACTGGCTTTTTAATGATTGATATTTAATGTCTTCATGTTTTCTTTTTTCTTTTTTTTTTCTGTGTATGCACATTATCTTTCTTTTAAGTGAATAGGAAAACTAACACATGGGAAATTGAAAAGAAATCAAGTAAACACTATTACTGTAAGACTGGAAAATGTCACATGAAGAAAGAGATGTGATTTTGGAGTGAGAAAAGTAAACGGTGAGTACCTATCTGTTGGGTATCTGCTCAGGTATGCAAGTACCTACTGGAGGATAGTGTGACATTTTTAAAATCACTATTTATGCTCATTTTTTAATTTAACAAAGTTTTGAGCTGGCCTTTGCCCAGGCAAAAGTTAGGTGAATTTTACTACTCTGTATAAGAAGGGTGTGTTGTAAAAGGAAAAACAAACAAACAAACAACAAAAAAAATCCATCTATCTATATATACGGGACCCAAGTGCTTACTAGCTCTTAAAAACCTGTAGTAACTTGCATGGAAGAATTGACTTCTGGTTCTTTAAGTAAAGTTTGAAAGGTTCTGCCTGGATAATAACTTCTTAGCATACAGTTATTGCGATAACCTTTACCATCTGTTATCACTCTAACCTTCCCTACAGTTCTCTATACTAGCCCTCCCTTGGTAAACTGTTAAATCTGGCAAATATTGGATGGGAGGAATTAAATGCTATCAAAATTAACTGTGATATTAAGGTTACAAAGAAGTATGCCATAATCTTTTAAACTTGGGGTTCTACAATAAAAGCATATTATAATCTTTTAGCTTTAAGGCTCTATAATAAGTGTGTGACTATTACCATCCCTATAATCTCTGAGCTGAAGAATACCAATTGTATATATAAATATTTCTTAGATCCAGTAAATATTTGGCCCTGGCTACTTCTATAAGGGAATAGAAGTCTCTCCCTGCTTTTTGTTTCCTGTGTAAGTTATCTTGCTATTCCAGAGTTAACTAGATTAATGTAATAAAAAAGTCATTTCTTCCTAGATCACATAAAGGCGATAGCTTATTGCTGCATGCGTCCCCTGCTTAGTACTGCATGAGTGTTGAGAATCTAATGAGCTCATATCTTCTCACTGAAAGAAAAGAAGGAAAAAAAGGCTGACCTAATGATTGCTTTTACAGCTAGCGATGGCAGTGCAGTTAATATACTGCTAAGTACATGGGAATGGCTGCTAGCAGCTGTCACTGTGTCCTGCCATGGTTAAGTATAGGGGTGTAGTTATTGCTGTTGCTCTTGATTAACTAGAGAGAAATCAGGGAGGAAAATGTGCAAGTAACTCAAAGGCTGATTTGAAAGAGGGGCCTGTCTCAAAGGCCAGTGACTACACTCCATTCTAGGATTTTTCTTCCAGGCAAAGAGGACTGGTGGGAGTTGGTAAAGCTATCCAGCTATTGGATCTGTGAAAATGTACAGGTCTTTTGCTGTTACCAGTCTTTCCTCTCTTCTCATCAAGTTCTCATGAAATCTCTCAGAACACACTTAATTAGACAGTTTTAGTTATGCTTTTTTTTTCCTATAAGAAAGTTATGTATTTCTGCTGATCTTTTAATAATTATGCTCTTATGTGTGGGATATTGACGAGCAGGCCTCTCTGGAGATGGTGAACGAAGACGTTTATTGCAGTAACACAGCCCCTTATACAGCCTGGTGCAAACCACCCCCGTGCCCTGTTCACGCGGTGTCCATGGGGGGCCACATTGGCAGCCTTTGGCCAGTTCCTGGGATCTTAGCCCAGTCTGGTAGAGGGCACCCAGCAGGCAATCGGGCCGTCTTGAAACCAGCGGTCCCCATGTGCGCCTCGGTGGTGGGCAGGTGGGAGCCACCCCGTACTTCCTCTGTCCCGGGTTCGCAATCCCCTTGCTGACCCCAGGATGGCCTGAGCCTCACAGATCGCTGCGTTTTAGGAAGACGAAATTATGCATAAAGAGATAATGTCCCTGAAGTGTAAAGCAGAGCACATGAGCTGATAGTGAACGTCTATTTTGTACTCTGTGAGAGAGAAAATCATTTGTGATGCTTGTCACAAATTTGCTTTGATATATACAGCAAGAGATAGACAGAGAGCACTGGTAAAAACTTTTTTTTTTTAAGTATTAGCCTGACTTCTTGACCTAGGAGGACCTCATGTTGCTACTGACTTTCAGGGCTCAGTACATAGCTGGCTCATGAGTCCTATGAGCCTTTCTAAAGGGCATTGTGCCATGGGCAGAAGAATGTGTGTGAATAACTTATTCTGATAATAGTATTCTACATATTTCAGGAATCTAGCATGGGTTTTTAGTTTGGGATCTTGTGTGTTTTTTGTGTTTTGTGTTTGTTTGTTTATTTGTTTCTCCTTTGGTGCTAGTAATAGTTTACCATAATAAGTTTGGTGCTTTGAGTCAAAATTTTTTAAGAATATCTGGAAGAGAAATGGGGAAACTTATTTTTATTGTTACACAAGAACATATATTTATGGTTTGTGTAACTTTTTCAAAAAATATGCAAAAATGTTCCTTAGCCTGGCTGAGCATAGCAGAATAACTCAATAGGATTCACCTGCATTTTTGCAAGTACATGCATGTACAGGAGAGACTTATTATGTATTTTCAAAACTGCTATCTATAAGATTCATTACAATTTGCATGAATGCTTGTGCTATCAAATTATTATCATGTTAAAAACAAATCCTTAATAATAATCGATCTACAAACTGTCCAGCTGTTACAATGACTGTAATAGCAACATGGCTTCAGTGAATGGACATATGGTTATACTCAATTAATTACTTAAGCAGTGGACTGTGTTGTATTCATGTACAGATTTTAAAACATGTCACTGTAAATGCTGTGATAGAGACAAAAGTAGCGAGTTTACTTTAGCGAAGCATATTGCTGATTTAGGAGTGTAATGGCCCCTGACAAACTCATTCATAAGTGTTATATACTGTTGACATAATAGCATAAGTTCAGGAACATTTTCCTTAATTGCCTTTTCTGATTGTTGACAGATTTTGTTTTCTCAAACAAAATCAAGGGGAAAAAAAGTCTATTATCCCGAAATAAGGCAGACAGAAAGCTTTTGCAAATTTTATTAAAAATACTGCTTTTGTTCAGATAGGCTTGTACTGGTAGGTAAGACATTTAATTTCAGAATTGCTATCTAGGGAGGTAGTTGGCTGTCAAGCTCTAGGAGGTTGATGATATAGTCTCTAGAACTGGTTGAATTGTTTTCCTGTGAAAATAAATTATCTAAGCAATTACGCCTTCTTTATTCTGTTAGACAATCATTTATCAAATGAGCTTCATTCCTTAAATGTGATATTTATGCATAAATGTAATCTGAATAGCTTAGATAGATAGCTATTTTCAGTCTAGGGGGTATTTGTGAATTGTCCACTTTGACTTTTTTTTAATCCTTTACTTGTGGTGTGTAATTGGTTTCATCTGATGTATGTTATTGATTATTTGACTGTTTGGGGAGAACTGACAGTTTTTAAACAGAGAAATAACAAATTACAACTGAAAATAATGATAACACTTTCAGAAGTAATACTCAGTTTGTGGGATTTCCAGTGCAAATGTTCAGAAACAAATGAGGTGTAATTCTTCATGTCAGAAATGTCTGATGCATATGATGATAGTCTATTCTGGATGAAATGCTATCGCTTAACTTGATCTGCTCCTAATATTAATTTTGGTTTTCCTCCTAATTTTCTCTTCCCTGAAAAAAATAAAAACCAGTAGGGAGGTATGCTGTCTCGATATGCCATGTGTAGGGATCATCTTTCCTCCAAATTTCCTTATCTGGTGATACACCAGGCATGACCACAAGGTAATGCTTTCAGCTTTGGCATTTTCGTGTCACTCTTTGAGAACAAATTTGTGCAGCATGGGTTGCAGTATACATTTGTATACAGGCCATTTAAATATATATTATAGTAAAGGTTGTTCAACCCGGCAGTTGAGGGGACTAAGGGATGTTGTTCCCCTCTGGATTTACTCCAAATACTTTGTCCTGCAGCTTCAAATGATATAGTTTGTTTAATTAATGAGGTAGTAAGAATGGAGAATTGAGGATTCTGGGATTTATTAAAGCTTTCATTTAAATGATACTGGATAGAACGAGCCTTCAGAAATTCAGTGTATTAAAAAGGACAGGAACAGTTTCAAAATATGAGAGAGAGAGACTGTGAGAGAGAATAAAGGATACATTACTATTCCACAGGAGATGACAAGGTCTTTTTTGTTGGCTTGACAAATTTTCATTTGGGAACAAATAAGATATACTCTTTCATGAAGTCTTTTCATTTAATTATTTTTCCTCTCAAGCAGTTGTGATGATATGATGGAGAAACAAGCAGCCTTTTTGAACCAAAAGACAAGTGATTCAAACACATTATTACTGCACTGAGTAACCTTCACTTATTCATGAGTATTTGATTTTGTGTCAGAGGGAGATGGCTCCCTAAACTTCTCCTTGCAAACTTCTAGCAATGGATTTCTTTACTCCGTCAGTCACTTGGTGATTTCACCTCTTGAGAAGTTCCTCCTAGAGCAATGGCAATAAACTTCTAAAGAGGAAAGCAATGTCATGCTCAAGTGAGACTTGAGTTACAGGTTGAGTTGCTAGCTCCATC
The DNA here is from genome assembly GCA_032275445.1 of Crypturellus soui. Classification (NCBI taxonomy): domain Eukaryota; kingdom Metazoa; phylum Chordata; class Aves; order Tinamiformes; family Tinamidae; genus Crypturellus; species Crypturellus soui. Next base: position 503,983 of record JAUBNY010000305.1, on the reverse strand, counting down.
CATTTTAACCCTGAGGATAGAGCTCATGTTTTTTTCCCCCTACCATCTCTAAAGAAGAACTTTTCTTAACATTTAGCTTGTCTGTTTAGACTGAATGTTTTGGAGATCATTTTCTGTATGTTGCATTCTCTAAATACTGAAGTAACATTATCTGTAAGTGGGGTCAATGGTTATATACAACCTGGGGAGCTTTTGTCTGTCTGTCTTTGTCTGTTTGTTTCTTAAGCAAGAAAACCTCAGTTGTTTGAGAAATTCAAACCTATGAATTATTTGATCATGATTTTAAGGTAATTTATAAAAGGTCATTCAATCATTTCAAAAAAACCTTCAGTCATGTTTTATTTAAACAATATTTTGGAGGGGGAAGATATCAGTGCTTTATGACACCTCTTTTTATATCTTGACTCTACTATACCTTTGTACTAACTAAAGACAAAGCTAAGCTCCTCGACTGAAACTTCACATTGTTCAAAATAATTATTTTCTCCAGTCTGAATTGCTACTAATATTGTATGAGAACGTATATTTCATAGCTTTTGCATTTTTTGGAATTGTTAAAGATTTCTTGCACCATAAAAATTAAAAATAAAAAAATGCATAAAAAGAGGATATTTTACATTTGTGGGTTGCATAAAAGTTTTGGAGGACTTGAAATAACAGGGCATATATATATATATATATATATATATATAAATATGTGTGTGTGTGTGTTCCTTCAGATGAATAATACCTGAACTAAACTTTGCTTAAAACCCAGCATGCTTGCATTTAAATGAATAGTCTTTATATAATAGGAGGCTTGCAAAGTAAGATAGTGATTATTTGCAATTTTTGTTATGGCTGGTCATTTAAATCACCTGATACTGTTTGTGTTCTCTGGTTTCATAAATGAATCTGGAGAATTCTGAATGACAAGAATGAATAAAGAAAAGTGAATCCTCTTCCTCAAACATATATATGCATATTTGCATATTTTTATGATACTGTACACGTGTTTGTATTTAAATATCTCTAAGGGCAATACAGAGTAGCCAGAGAAAATGATGAGAAGATAACAGCATTCAGGTAGATTAAACAGCGTTACTCCCATACAGGTCTATTACAAAGTATGCTAATCATTTAACAATCCATTTAGCTAAATATTTACCTCTCTGAAGACTGACTCTATTTGGTACTTTGAGTTCACCTGAAAATTTTTAGAATGTGCAATTTTCAATCAGACTTCTTAAAGACAAATCAAACAACCTTATATCTCTGTAAATTTCTGTATTATGTTTATGTTATATTTAATAGTATACTTGTAGTATGCTTTCATTTTAATCTTTGTAATTGTATCAGTATCATAAATGAAATCCTCTCCTTGCAAATTCTTTGCCAAATTTCTATGCTACTATTTTCCTACTAATCTTTATGGAAGGGAAGGGAAATAGGAGCACTACAATGCAATATGAAGTTCAGGCAGTTTTGGATAATGCAGTTTAAGGCGAGAAATCTTCTAAAAGCCCAACTAGGGAAATGCTTTACTAACTGACCACGGAGATGAGGAATATCTGCAGATACAGCTTGTAACACTTGTTGCAGATGAGGTTGATCTCATATCCTTTATGACATTAAGCATTGCATGTTAAGCACATGCAAAACCATTGCATTCTGTGTGAAACTCAAATAACATATCTACTGAAAAGCGAAACTCTAAAAAACACTTTCTGCACAGACTTGTTTTAATGGACATTACTGTCTGTGGCTTAAATGGTCTCATAACGCCTGAATTTCACCTTGAACCCATAAGGCAAGCAAAAATAGTCTGTGAAAGCCAAGAAATAAATCATAATTTTTCTAATACCTATTCAAAAGTGAAATAACAGAAATAAAATAGTTCAAGCAACAAGGTGAACTAACAGTTCACTTTTGCTTTCAAACTAATAGAACAATTCATCAGTAGTTTTGTAAATAGAAGTCTTTTGCAATATTTAATTTCTTAAATTCCTCTAAAATTAATGTCAACAGAGCAACTCCACTGGGCCATAATTTCCCCAGTTTTGCAGAGGCTTTCTTGATTGGAGGAAGGAGAACAGGGTGAAAGGGTAAGAAAGAGATACGAGATTTCAGTCCCTAACATGTCCCTTAGCTGTGCAATGCTAAGGACATAAGTGAAGTCAATGATGCAGTTATCAGTATTGTTTGGAAAAAATGTAAGAAAAGCTGCAGGGAAGTATGATTATTCCCAAAGTAATTAAATTCCATTTAACGTTGTGAAAAGCTGATGTCAAGACCAAATCCCAGCTCCCTTATATTTGAGACTTCGAAGGCTCTTGATTGTTGCATTTGAGACATACATGTTTTTTTCTTCTTTTCATGTTTCTTTATTTTCTCTTATACAATTAACAAATCATCAATACCTAACATGAAACTTGTTGGAAAGAGAAAGATAAATTGCTTTACCTGACATAATAGACTTATATAGCACTGGAATGTGATTGGCTTGGATTTATGAAAATGTTCAAGTGTTTTTTCAATGTGTCTGTTTCTCAGACTCCATATGTTTATATACAATTTATCCCAGTCAGTATCAGCAGAGATTTTTTAATGAAAAATGATAAGGGAGACAATTTATGTGACCTGTATTCTGTGTGGGAGCAGTTGGTTTGACTAGATCAATGATTACAGAATGTTCACAGGTTTTATGTTTGTTTGTTTTTAGTGAAATTATAGAATTAATGTTGTGCTTTATAATTTTGCCATAGAAGTTTTCGCCTTTCTATTTTTTAAAGGGAAGAAAGAAATAGAAATTTGATGAGCAGGCAAGGCTTTTATATTGTTTTAAGTATTTTCCTTTTAGGGTACTCAATGTGACAGTGGTAATTTTCATATAATTGTCTCATCAAAGAGATTGAGTGCTCAGGGTATATTTATGCACACTTACCTTGCAAATTCCAAGTCACTCTCTGCTTTTAGTTCTGCATCTAAGTGGTCCCTGCTTGCTTTGGAAAAAACAGGATTTATTCCAATAAAATTAGTATATTAGAGTCCATTTGGGCTGGGATTTAATTGGCTCCAGTGGGGAGCTACTCAGCAGGACTGTGCCTACTGCTTACACTTTCTTTGCAGCTTAGCTGAGACTTTTTCAATACAACAGTTAAGTTGATCAGTTTATCATTGACCTAGAAATAAAATTAGCAAGCACAATGGGCCAAGGACAATGTGATTACTATACAAGTTAGGAGCAGTGTTTTTGGCAAATCATGCAGCCATCAGAAGAAAAGAATTGCTGTAAATTTACTGCCTCTCTTTTGTTGTTGTATACTATAGCTCAGTGAAATTCACTACAAAGAGTGATTTCTTTTTCTTTATGTAATTTTCACTGATCTGATGGTTATCCTCAGCTTAATCTCTGTGATCTTGACTTTTCTTCTTTGATGTAAACTACAAAAAAATCCCTTCAAAACGGTGGAAAATCAAATTGTACATAGGGTATAACATCCAAAAGAGCCGTGATGTGACAATAAGCAGTGTTATTCCACTTAATTATGGCAAGAAAGGAAGAGGGAAATGGAAATGTTTTGAAAAACTCAGGAGGCAACTATGAAGGGTTGCAGTGTTCTAAAACAAAAGCTGAAAAGGCCAAGAGCAACATGTAAATAGACTGTAATTCACTTTAAATTGTGTGAAACTCCCAACAATCAAAAACTAAGCTAATATGTTAAAAGCTATACTTTTTACTCATTAATAAATGACTAAGTAATGATTGATTTTAGTAAGGGAATTTGACAGGAATTCTCCAAAGACTGAATGAGAGAACATTTAAATAGATCTATTTATGTTACTGATTTTCACAAAGAGATAACTTTTTCATTTTGCTAACTGGGGAAAAATGAGATAATGGAGCTGTTACTCATTAAACACTTGGAAAATGTACACTATTTCCTGTGCTTTTGTAATACATATAGGAAAACAGTGAAGGCCTTGATGCAGCTGAATGCTTTAGTACAACTGGAAGAACAAAACCCTGGTAAACCATTGAATAATTCTAACTTTTATGATAAATCTTGTAAGTTTCTTATTAATATATTCCCCCCCTCTTTTTTTTTTTTTTTTGTATTTTCTTTCTTGGGGGAGTCTGTGTGAAAAATTATAGAAAAAATGATACTCAAGCACAACCTATCATCTTAAAAAGGAAGGGCATTCAGAAGCATTTCAGCTACTGACACAGGAAATTTGGAGTACAATGATTGCCTATTTTATATTAATTGAAGAGTTTGGGGACAACTCCTGATACTGTTCCCAAAGCACCAGTTGAATAGTTTCAAGAAAATTGAAGTAATTATTGGGGAAAGGTCTCAGTGGCAGTTGTCAACCACAGTGAGTTATTGGTGACTTCTCTATGTCTGAATATCTGTAGAGGCTGGTGGGGCTGTGCCCAGGCCCCACTCTTCCCATAGGATGTCCCACAGAGCTAAAACCCACATAGCCCAATAGGACTAGAGTTAGAGCTGTCAGGCAGAGTGGTGGCAGCATCGAGGTAATGTTGAGGCGATGGTTTTGGTGCAGGATCAAGAACTTACATAGCCAGACAGAGGAATAGTCTCAAGGTGGCTTGGGCAGGACCAAGGCGGGAGCTCACACATTATGTGCAGCTCTTGAGTAAAAAGCAACCAGGCTTCCACTTTTCTCATCTCTTTCTTCCATGGCTCTTTTGGAATAGTTTTCTGACTCAAAGCTACATAGCTGCACCAAAAAGCTGTCCCTGAAGACACCTCTAGGAGCGGAGCAGAGACTTGCACTCAGATATCTGGCAACACGTACAGGAAATAGATAACTCCTTCAACCAGGAGTGCCCTTTGTTGGGTTTGCACTTTCTGTTTGTAGTAGAGTGTTGAGGAAAGGTGCATGCACCAGATCTGACCTTCATAGGTAAAATGAAATAAATAGAAATAAAGAAAAAAAAAGAGCATATTATGTGCCAAGCAAGAAAACAATAAAATTGGCAGGGATCAGAGAGGATTCAAATCTGGCTATCTATTTAGCTTACTTCTCTGGAGGGACCATTGTGAGCAAGACATGCAAATACTTTGCTGCAGCTGGTCTGAAGTGCTTGTAGTAATATGGTGTTTCTTGAGGCTGCATAGGACTGTTAGAATTATCACACTGGTTATTGACAAACCATAGGACTCAGTGCCTTCCACAAGCTGGTGTGATCACCACTTGCATATCAGAGGTTTCAGTGAAGAATGAAGCAGGGTGAGTTTCTAACGAAATGGCACTTTAGAGACCACATGTGCAATATTGAATCAGTGTGGGGCTCCCCAAGACAAGAAAAAATATTGATGCCAGGAGAGAGACAGAGGTGTGCCAGGATCTTGTAGGCAAGAAGTACTAGCTAAAAGAGAAGACAGAGAGATGGATTGAGAACAACAGAGTGCTCATAAGCAAGCTTGCTGATGATACAGAGCTAGAAAAAGTGACTGATGCAACAGAGGACTATTCTGCCTCTCAGGGGGACTGAACAGGCTGTAGAGCCTGTTCAGGTACTACAATGTTGAACAAAGGCAAATACAGGATCCTGCACCTGGCAGGGAATAGCTCCAGGCACCAGCACAGGCTGGGTATTGACCTTCTGGAGATCAGCTCTGCAGAGAATGA
>JAUBNY010000305.1:474839-486064 GCA_032275445.1 Crypturellus soui | reverse complement strand
TCAAGACCCACTTGGATGCAGCCCTGTGCCACGTGCTCTAGGTGGCCCTGCGTGTGCAGGGGGGTTGGACTAGATGATCTCTACAGGTCCCTTCCAGCCTTAACAATTCTATGATTCTATGATTCTATGATTTTCCCATCAAAAAAACAAGCAAACATTCTTTAAAGTGCAAGTTTTGTGGATGCTGTTGAATCTACAAAGAAAACATCGGGGACGGAATCGTAAAATTAAGGTTGAATGTAGTCTCCACATCTTCGTATTCTGCCCTAACATTTCATATTGCCTAACCGCTACACTGCCTATTTTCTTCTCTCTTTGACAAACCAGACAAATCTCCTATAGCTAAAAATAATATGTGAGCAAAGAGTTAAAGAGAGCATCAGAATAATGTAGGAAATGAAGTTGCAATCACTGTGGCATTTTCAGACTATTCTGTGGTTGACTTGAAAGCCATGTCTTAGAATGTTTGATTTATTTTTTTCCTGTGCAGTACAGAGAGATGCTTGTACAGATCTGGCAAAAGTTGTACTGATTTCCACTGAGAGCAGGCACATCCCCTAAGAGTGTAGTGAAAAGTGTATGACACATTTACATAATATTTGAAAATATCATATTACCTTGTGACCAGATGATGCTGTAGAACCTGCTTAGAGGGACAGAGTTAAGGTTATCTATTGTAATTTTAGTCTGATATTTACTGCTTTAGAAACACTGATCAATAAACAATTTTAACATCCTATTGTTATATTTTCGATACATTTATAATTTCTTCTAGGTGGAATGTCAAAATTGCTCCATATGTATGTAACTATGTTGCCCTCTTGTGACCAGCTCTCAAAAATAAGAAGCCACACACCTCTATCTCAAAAAACAGGACTTGATTTAAAATAATAATAAAATGAATTATTCATAGAAATATATCACTTGTGCAAGTTCTCTATGTTAAACAAAGTAAAATATTGTCTTATTTTAAGACCTAATCTTGAATATCCACCATATGCATACTGATTTTGTGGTTTTCACATCTCACTGTCCTTGGGCACCCTACAAATTTTAGAAAATATCCATAACCATATATGAGCATTTTTGTGTGTTGATCATGTAATCAGGACAGTGATGTTCTTTTAGTAAATATATTATATATGAGTCATGTTATAAAGTCACTCAGGTATTGGTTCTTCATCTCACATGGCAGAGATAATAGTAGTTGTATGTAGACAAAACTATAGTAAAGTTAAGCTATCAGTTATTTCTGAAATAGAACTACCTTTTTTTTTTTTTTTTTTTTCTGTCTCCTCATATATGCCAGTCTTTTGCAAACTGATTCTGTTTCTTTGAATATGCTGGTCTTTTGGGTTCAGCCAATAATTTCACCTCTTAAAAGCATAACTTTGACTCTCTCCAATTGTAGTTGACTAGTTAAGTGTCGTTTATGATAACTGATTCAGTCTTTGATAACACTGGAAAGCAGAATAATTTGGGTCCTATGCACAATGGACTAACTGAAATCATCCTCTGAAATTTGTGACATCTTTAGAATGCCGAGATATTCTTGCACTTTAAGCAGAAGCAACCACAGTGTAAATCTTGGGATTTCTGTGGCATTTACCAGTACTAGAGACAAGCCCAGCTAGGTTTGGTTTAATTGTCTTGCTGTAATTCAGCATTTCCATGAGATGATAGACTCTTGGAAGCTGTGTGCTATGGTGTGACATAGTCCTAAATCTCATTTAGGTCTAAATAGTCCTTGTCTAATGTGATCTTCAAGTAAATATTGAGACTAAGACAATTGAATTGGGACAGAGGATGCATTTGCATGCCTAACACTCACACATACAACATTTTAATTACTATTTATCTCTCCAAAAAACATATAGGTGTTTGGCACAGCAGATACTGTAAATCAAATGTATTTTTTTCTCTTATGGAGAAATCTAGAGGATGATACCACTGGCCTAGATGGCTGAAATAAATAGTCTAACAAACTACTCTTTCCTTAAGCGAGGAAGACTGTAAGGAAATAAGTCTGGGCAAATTAAAACCTCAGATATACAGTGGCTAGAGAGCTCATGTATCACTATTCTAGTTGTTGAGGAAGGTACTCAAAGAAAGAATAATAGTTCCAGTATATATATATATATATATATATGTGTGTGTGTGTGTGTGTGTACATATGGAACAGTTTTTCTAGAAATTATTCCTTAGGTTCCTTAGGAGCCAAAAGGACATATATCTTGAGTGCTAGGTATCTGTCTAATGCTACGTTACAAATCCACGATAAAGCTATTTTTCCATTTTAGCAGTAGCTTCTGGTGACATACAGTGATATTACCGTTTGTGTGTGCTGTTATCCCCTGTGGACAGTGTATCTCTGTGCTGGTGGTTGAGTTGCTACCTATGCACAAGGCACACAGAGCTAGTGTCCAGTGGGGCATCCCTCGATTTTAAGGTAGGCTTCTTGAGGACATCAAGCTCAGGAAATGGTACATCCCTCCCTGTCAGCTCCTCCTTCACTCCATGACCAAAGCTGTAGAGTGAATGTTCAAAAGGTTTCTCACTGTCTGTGAGGTTTCCTGAACACTGGTGCACACTTGGGCTGAAAGGAGCTGTTTGGTGAGGGAAAGCCACTGGACTACCAGATACCTCATGAATTATCCTTATATCTTCTGAAATGATGGTTTTTAAAAGCATGTTTGTTTTGGGATGAATATCCAATTAAAGAGTTCCAGAAGCCAGAGTGTCTAGAGCTAACAGTTTAAACTGGTAATCCTAGTTCACCTCAATGCAGTTAGCTATCCTGACTGCTGTCTACTTGTGCACAGAAAGGTTACTTGGGAGGAAATTTGGAAATCTGGTATTGCTAATTTTTTCAGCTAATTTCCGGTGGAAGACAGAAATTAAATGGCAGAAGGCATTCTCTACAACTATATATTTCAACTGGATGACAGGACAAAATTGAACATGCAGGGTGACAGATGGAATATTATTTTTTTTCCCACAGGAAGTATTGGATAAAAAGCCTATATCAGCATATTACTGCCCTATGGTAGCAAATAGAGAGAAGGAAGTATTTACACGGAATGTCTTACAGTAACATACACATTGAAATCACTTTTGTGACTAATTTCAATATCTGCTTTTTTTTTTTTCTGTGAGCATCTCGATGTTATAAAATGGCTAATGTGAGCAAATAGCATTTACATATTTCAGATTCACTCAAAGTTTCTCAGGGATCCTTAACTGTTAATGTGAAAAGTATAACACACCTGCTATTTAAGAAGAAAAACATAGTCTAGGTATAAGTTTTTATAGCTTGAAGAAGTCATTATATAAGCAACTTTATGCTGTCTCAGGAGTAATAAAGAAATTATCTAAAATGATTCATGGCTTATGCCTTTAAACTGAATCATGCAGAGAGAATATGAGCCATTGATATTATTTATATTAAATATGGCGACTCATGCTGCCTCTTAATTGGCTTGTATGTGGGTTAGAGATAGTTTACAATAATTAAGCTGGAAGTAGGAGTTCAGATATAGGTCTTTATGATCTCCAGAAACCTTTAGCAGGGCTCAGATACCAAAAGCAATGTCGTCACTGGATTCTTGAAAAATAAATCTTTATTAAAGATACATAAGGAGTGCTGAGATTGAAAAAAATGTGTCCTTTATAAAATTATATTCATTAGCATTCCCTAATGCTTGACTGTAAGATTTTTGATAATTAAACTGTTATTTTAGTCCATATGATGCATAAACCTCCAACATGGTTAATAATCCAGTCTGATTTTAAAATATTAGTTTCTTACAATATTATTAGTTTCCTAAAATAATAGTTTCTAAAAGAAGAAAAGGCCATTCTGAAATTAAAAACAAGTTGTTGTGTTTGAATTCTGACTGCTATGATGGAAGAAGAGTTTAGTGCTAGCATTTCTTTATCATTTTGGGGGTGTTAGCCATTACAGAAATTAAGAATGAAGAAGAGAATACCAATTTTCATCTAATTAAGACATTTTGGATTATTTTTTTTTCTTGTTTCAGATTTTTTTTTCTCCTTTAATAAAATCATTTTGTGTTCAGTCTTAGATAAACGGTCTTTTTTAGAAATGTCCTAGTAACCTGCTTACAAAATAAGTGAGCCAGTACACTGTATGCTTTAGTATATGCTTGCACAGATGATAGAAAAAAATGTTAATTGGCTACTTTTCTACTTTTTAAAAATTTCACTCAGTTGTAACATGCAGCCTAAATTTCATAGAGGAGATTCAATTAGGAAAAAGACAGTAGTGAATAGAGAAATCAAAGCAAAATGAACATGTTGAAGGTTGGCACAGTGAAGGTGTTAAAATCTAAAACCTAGGAGGTATGTGAGGGAAAAGTATATAGGAGAAGCAAGATAGTAAAATGATATATGTGACACAGATATGTTAGAAAAAATTTATTTTTGTTGTTATGTAGGAGACAAAAAAAAGATACCTATGATAGCTTTTAAAGACATTGGTTATGCAGGTTTCAGAGTATGGTGCAACTAATCTAACCCTTATTCCTGACTACAGCATCTTCCTTTCTACAAATGTACTTTAGATTCATGTACAAGAAACATTTTGCTAAGAGCATATACAGCTGCTGTCTGAATATGGATGCTATAAACCTGAAGAAAAATGTAATGTGAAGTAGAAGTTTACATTTTCTAGCTGTTGAGAAAGCCTCACATTGTCTCTCAGTAAATCTGTATTTGTGGCATGTACCAGCTTAAAATTAGTATTTGACCTTGGTCTGTTGCATAAAGTTGTAGACTGTATGAAAGTTTGTGTAATATATGCAAGTTTGTATATATTTTATGTATTAATGTATGATAATTTAGGTACTACACTTTTACTTAGAAATTTGTATTACCAAAAGGCAGTTGATTTAGAGGGCGTTTTCTGTGAAAGTTCAAAGTATGTAGCACAATTCTATTACAATATAATAATTGCATACACTCTTACAGATGGCTAATTTGTTCCTGAATTGGATATTTGGACCAGAACAACACGAGTTCTGTTATACCCTATTTGACTTGGAGAAGTTGAGATATGCCACTTTTTGGATAGGTAGGGTAGGAGTCATCAAATGCATCAAATGTGACAGGTAGTAGAGTTGGAAACGTGTGCAAGGGCTTGGAAAATGAGTTAACACTTGTTTGCATATGTAAGGTAATCCTTGTCTACCTGGTGCAGAAGGAAGGTGGGAAACAGGTTACTGCGTGTCCCCTGTGTGCACTCCCAGTGTCGTGTCATCCTGGGGACTGAGCTTGTACTTCAGCTGCAACTTCAGCTCTCAGTCCTTTAGGCGCTTCTTGATCTACCCCAAATTGTCCAAGAAGGTTTACCCTGGAATCCTTTCCTAATCGCATAAAAGGAAAAACAAGGAGATTTTAAGTAGGTGTATGAAAGTTTTCTCTATCAGCATCTGACCTACCATAAGCACATAGAGCTCTTCCATCAAAGGAACTTGATGCACATTATTATACTTACCCTACTGGTGGCAATGCTAGTGGAAAAAGAAAGCTCAGGTGACTTACCCTACAAACCTCAGAAACAGAAAATGAATATAAGAGAAGACTCTTCTGCTCCATGTTAAATTTTAGACTCTGATAAAATAAAATGCATTTAAGCTTTGAGAATACAAAAAAAAAAAAAAAAACCCTACACACTAGAGATTAAATTCTTTTGTCCTTGTTCAAACAAATCTTGCCCCAAGACTGAACTGGGAATTTAGATTGAGTAAAGACTGCTGAATTGAACCCTAAAGGAATATGGCTTACTGCAAGAAAAGACACAAGAGAGTTGGAATAAAAAATACTGCTAGCAACATGGAACAACAGAACAACATTACTTAGGGAAACATTCAAATGGGATGAATTAATTGGAAACAAGACTTTGATCTAATGCTTATGACAGTATTTATGTTCAATGTAACCTATAATTTGTATTACCTCAACTCTGTCATATATTTTTTTCTGTTTTCTAAATAATGTTTGCCTATCTTTTACTGCTCATGAAAGAAAATGTTTTGCACTGTCAACACATTTTCTTGTTGTTAATAAAAGATTATAACTAAAAATATAATGATGTGTCAAACAGAACTAACCCTCCAGAGAAGCTAGGCAGATGGAAATAGTGTTGTGAAAATGAATGCATTGTAATTCAAATCATTTGCTTTTCCGCAACAAATTATCTCTAAGTCCCACCCATAACATACTAATGATGAGGCAGAACTAGAGCACGCTTATGGCTTGATTCTGCTCTCATTTACATTGGTAAGAAACCTATGTAACACCATTTGACATCAACAGAGTTATTTCTGATTTACAATAACATAAATTAGGGCTCAATAAGCAGAAAATTAGTAAAGCTAAGTGCTTTAAATGCATTTTAAGCTCAATGAAAAGTCTATTCTCCCACTGATGAGCTCTATCCAGTCCCAGTTTAAAATCTGCTAACTCTCACGAAAAGATACGGATTAAGACTGCTCTGAAAACAGATCCATATTCATTGAAGAGATGCTTTTAATTGCCTTTTTAAATGCATATTTTCACTATTCAGGTTATCTGAATCTGCTTTGCATAATTTATTCTCAAGCAAATATCTCTGTTAAAATACATGAAATATTTGCACTCTGTGACAATTTTTTAAAGCAATATAATTATGTGTGTAAGTAGATTTGACAACAAGTGGGTCTCTGCAATTTTCAGTATTAATCCAAAATTAACTCTTGCATGTTAAAACTCTATAAGCATATTCCTATTGTAGAGTTTAGTCACTGCATTTATGTAGTATTTATTCACAAAATTAGGAAGTCAGTTATGCAAAGTATGAGAGTGTCATCAATATGGGCAGACCAACTTCAGCTTCTTTTCTACCTTCCCTTGACTAAGAAAACTTCTTCTGAAGGCAGGCTACATTTTGCCTGGAAACATAATTCCCCCTTTATCTCCTAAGTGATTTAAAAAAAATATATATAAGGATTTGCTAACAAGGGCTTCAGTGCTCATGCAGAATCCTAGTGAATAAGGCTCAGGGAATTATATTACACACAATTTCTTTCAAGCACTCGTGGATCTCAGCATTTAATACTTGATACGTCCATTCCTCCTGACATTTCTGTGAGCATTCCAAAGCCAAATAAAATACCTCCTCAAAACATATTTTGTTTCTTTTTCTCTTGGAAAATTTTTGTTCTTGCTCCACAGCTCCTGCTATCCTCCTGCTTCTGTCACTGACATTTAATGGCATTCCTAATTGGATTTTGCCACTTTTCTCATTAATTCAAGGCAGACACAACCACATGACTTATTATGGGAAATTTCAATTCCTCTGATATTGTCATGCCTACTCAAAAGTACTGCTCACATCCGTAAGACCTGGACTACATATGCCCAGCCCTAGCTGTTAGGTTTGCTCCAGTATGCAGAGGAAAGAAACAAGGACACACAAAAGAGCACGGATGAACTTTCCAGCTTGTTAATGTTTTTGTTGCCTTCTGACCTGGGCCAGGAGGCAAGAGGGTGGCCATGGCCCAGGCGGTGATGACCAGTTGGGCAAGTCACAGAGATGGGGCTGGACTCTGGCTAGCAAAGCCGCTGCCACTTTACGCTGACATTTTGCTTCAAAAAAGAAGAGAGAGGGAAGACTGCAGCTCATTGTGCTGGGCACACACTGCCCGGGCTGGGCTGCCCGACAGCGCTCACAAATGTGCAGCTGGCCTCAGCAGGGCTAGACGGACTTGGCTCTTCTTTGCTTTTTAGTTTTGAAGCATGAGTGCTGCAGAATAGAAATCTTAGCATAGAAATTGCTATCCCCATGTGCTATCTATCCTGCTTAATAAATACGCTTCGGATTATATGTCATGGAGTGAGGCGGTGCTGCGTTTGTGGCCACTGCATCCAAATTTCCTTGTGACAGGCATTCTGGAGGAATTTGAATTAACACAGTTTTCCTGATTGGGACTGGATCCAGCCCTTGATAGGAGAACCAAATTTGTAATTGAGCTGGATTCTATTCTACTGCCGTGTACAGCAAAGCACTTCAAGAAATTTAGCTTCCCCACAGACCTATTAGGATGAGAAGCAGGGTCCACTAATAAGGACTGAAACCTTAATTGCCTCAGATCTCATTCCAATATACAGTCACTATGGGATGAAAATAAGATTAAATCTTTGCTTACTGTTGAGTGAAATTAGAGCTGGATCTTCCCTTTTTTGATAAACTAATCTTTCAGTAGCTATAAAGGTGATAAAGGGAATTTGGCTTTTTTAATTAAAGATACTAACGAAGAGAAGCATAGCTGGTAATTATTAGTTTGGACTAATTGACTGATAGACTAATGAGGAACTTACTTAGTTTAATATTTTGTAACCAATCACACTGAATTATTTTAAGTATGCTTTTTTAGAAAAAAACACCAAATACCTTGGACATTTTCTCTGTTTTACAACTGTTGATATGCAAAAGTAAAGCTTTGTTTGAGAGCTCAAGTATCCAAAAAAAAAAATTAAATACATATCATATTCAGGACATTGATTCATCTTCACTCAGCCAGCAACTGCTGCTCTTGGAGGAAACTCCTAGGCATTTATTATTGCCCCTCTTCCAGATGTTACTGCTCAGTAGCAGAACACTGGAGTCAGCAAAATGGAGAGTGTAAGAGTGCCTCAGCTGTTCCAGTTTAGCTCAGCAAATTAGCTTTAATCTTTGATTAGGGGACTTGGGCCAGAATGCTGGGCTGAGAATGGGACTTGCTTCAGGGCTAGCATATGCCGAGTTCTTCCATAAGATGGTAATTCCTTACCCAAAGGTAGTAATGTCTTAAACCATGGCAGAAATCACCAGATCTCTTCTCTGAGTCCTTACACTTCAGTAGCTATTGTTTCTGCCACTATTAACTCCATCACTATAGGGGTATCTACTTATTTAGCAAAACGATTTTGAATTTATTAAGCAGAGATGAAACAGCAGGATTCAAAGATATTCTGCCTCTCTTTTCAAGTTTGCCTAGCTCTTTTTGTGCTTCCTCTGTGGCCTGCTGCAAAGAGATCTGTAAAATCAACTTTCTAAGAAGGTTGTCATCTTTCATGTGCCTGCCTTCTCTGTTGGTACTGCCGCCCACTGAGTTTCCTTTACTCATCTATTCTGCCTCCTGGAAACGTGGTTATCTTGCCATGCTTCCCCAGCTCAAATGATAAATCACCCCAAAAGGGTGTAAAAATGGGAGAAAATAATATTTCTGAAGCATAGATATCAATTCCTTGTCAATACTTTGCACATTAGCAACATAAACAGGCAATTCAGAACCGCTGTTAGAAGTGTGAAGCCTGTGTTTTACAAATATTTAGGGGTAGATGTATAGACTCTTTTGAAAACACATCTACCTATTAATGCAGTGGCCTTTTAACTCAAGACAGTCACAACTGTTCAGCCTAACACCAAAATGGGGGAAATCAGAGCAGCACCAGGGGTGACCTGTTCAGGAAGGGCAGTTTGTGCAGCCCAGGACAGCAGACAGCGCAAGCGAGCAGTAAGCGTGTGTCGCTGAAAGCTCAGAGGTGTTTCCTGATGTTGTGGTTATGGTGGATCTAGAAGTTCCACTTAATAGTCTGTGTAGGCAGTCAGAGCTAAGAGGACATCTTGCTGTTAGCACTGATGTACGTCACAACTGGAAACGTATCAGCTTTTTCCTCCCTGAATTGCTCATGTTTAATCATGGCTTAAACACAGCTGCTGGTTACACTGCAATGAAGTGTGAGTATTTATTTACTTGTATAGTAATATAATAAGTTAATGAGTTATGTTATAATTAACACAGATATTTTTTAGTGGCTATGAATATTTATATATCATTTTACAATCCGTGTTTATTTTATACTAAATAATTTAGCAATCAAATTGCAAATGCATGCTTCAAGTTTTGTAATTGGGGTAACTTCAGGAACCTTAGAAGTCAGGAGAAAGAAGGGTTTCTAAAAACTTATGCCGTTCTAAGCTGGCTATTGAATTCAAACACCGTTTCAGGGCATTTTTATCTACAATAGATATTCACGACACAAATAGTGAAGTTTCTCTTTAACAGAATAGTTAGTTTTAAGTGGTAGAAAATATTTTTGGTATGTTTAGTTTGCTGAAAATTTTGATATTATTTTGCAATTTTGCCCCTTTGTATACCTGCCTACCCCAGGGTCTCTAGTACCAGCTCATTTTTCACCGCTTCCAAATGATATTTAGTAATAATTAGGCTCTGAGTCAATTTCTGTAAGTAAAAAGATCAGGTGATAATCAACAAGCTTTCTCGTCGTATACTTCCTCACAGACACTTGGAAGTGCTAGTCCATTCACTTAATGGATGATTATGAACCACAGGCAGCAGTGGCTCACTTTTGGCTTTCTACCTCATCATGGTATTTGTCACTAAAATTCAAATATGTAACATAACTACTACTGCAGTTAATGTTGCCTTATCATTATAACTGCTCATCCTCAAGACATAATTATTCTAGTTTGTGAATTTGGTTGGGAGGCCTCATCAATAACCTTCATTTTCTCCTGTGACTTAAACTCAAGTGAAGGATTTAGCAATAATTTGCCATTAAGTCTGTAATACATTAAAACTCTTCTTTTTCACTCCAGGATAACATTCAGTCAGTCTCCAAAGTACAGAGTGCTTTTAGTAGATCCATTAGCTTGCTGTTCACGTAGCAACATGTACTGGGAATGCTCTGTAATATCTTGGTTTGTGACTTGCAGCCAAATAGCAGGTGAGATTGTTGTCTCAGGCTCTCCCGTGTTTACACTGAAATAAACTCCTTCTGCCTTCATTGTAATTTTCTTCTGAGCTCAATCTTTAGTCTCCATTTGCAGATAAATTGAGTTCCAGTCCTGTAACGGCTGAAGTTCTTCCGGTACCTTAGGCTATGTTGCAAGTTACTAGACATGCTTTGCTAAATTAAGGAATCTCTCGAACTCTGAACACATTGTTTTCTCCTCCTGTGTATTTTAAGGTTTGATATCATCCCAAAGGCCAAGATCTGTATTGTCCATTGCTAAGATAATTTTTGCTTGATGCGGAAGCTCATTGATACTTTCTGCTTTATAATGCCCCTGATCTTTGCCCCTTTGCCTGAATTCTCTGATCTACCTTTTTTTTTTTTTTTTTTTTGGGGGGGGGGGGGGGGGGGGTGGAGGGGGGATG
>JAUBNY010000305.1:460553-474739 GCA_032275445.1 Crypturellus soui | reverse complement strand
GGGGGAATGTGTATCTCTGTGTATCTCATTTTTCCAGTCCTTTTTTGAGGAAAATACAAGTTTTTGAATCCATTATTGAGAAGGAATCTCTTATGTACCATTTTCTCCCATACCCCATTCTGTGTATGTTTTGCGTCCGTGCTGTATATTTCCACTGACAGTATGAAGAATTAAGGCATCCAGTAAGGAAAACATGCCTTTAATGAGAAGACAATTATCATAATGTCCCCAGCTATAATTGAGGAAGGAACAGCAGGGTTATTTGAGAAAAAAGAATTAAGTAGAGCTAGTGAAATACTTCTGTGAAGTGCTTTTCTGTTGGAAAATGTTGCCGCAACGACCCACCATTTGGGAAATTTTGCAGAGATGTTTTGGTGGGAACTTGCCCATTTCAATAACATTTTGTTTGTATGGCAGAGGAAAAAACATAATGGTAAATTTGAAGCAGTCTGTTTCTCTGTTTTGCTTGAAGCATATAGATTCCTTAAGCTTGAAAGCATTTTCAAAATCTCTAATATCTAATGATTAATCATTATCATAAGCTCATAATCATAAGCTCTTACCTCAACTGAGGTGTAGCCGTAGATAACTAAAATTCTTGTCTTCAGGCAATTTCAAAATTAATCTGTTTTGTTTTGTTCAAAGAGACAAACATGTTGTTTAGACATGGAATTATGGAATACCATAACCATGGAGTTATGATAAATGATAGAAAATTTCAGAAGGACTGCTGTTTTGGTTAAGTTCTGATTCTTAAGCAAAGGTTTGCCATGCTCTTCCTAGAAATTCAGAAATCTTATATGAAGATGCTCCCAGGAGCTATTCAAAATGCAGAATTAAAAAGCAAATTTGACTTGGAGAGATAAAAAGTTATAAAAGCTGAAGATGCCACCAAAAGTAAGTAAAATAGGAAGAAAACAGTGAAATCCAAACACTGTGTGCCAAAGGAAAACCAGTGAAGAACTTTTGACATATCCTCAAATAAACAGAACTATCAAGATGGTGGAAAATTAGTCTTAGTACAGAGCACTGATGCTAGTGCATCATTTACTTCATAACAACAGAACTTTTGAACAACGGGTAAATGTAGTGGATAAATGCTTTAGCAGTGCGTGATTTACAGACACAGACGTTGTAAAAGCCAAGCCAGATTGTCGAGAAAATTTATTAGGAACCCTTCTACACTTAAAGAGAAAAATGGAAAGAAATTTCTGGGAAATATATTTATTTCCTATACTCTAAAAGAAAGAATTCCTCAAATTAAGCAAAGAATTGTTTGAGAGAGGAAAAAAGTCACTCTGAAGAATGTAACAAAGCCATTAAGATCTATCTACTTTCACTATATGATGTACTGATAGAAACTTCAACCCATACTTCTGTTTTCACTGTACAAAGTACTGCTTTCACGATACCAAACTGAATTGCTTTCAGTTGTCACAGAGAGAGACAAGAGTGCAGGAACAATTTCAACCAGGGGATAGAGATGACATACCAGTACAATACTAAAAAGAAAGATGAGTATTCCTAGCCTACACATATATATAAATATATCATTCCTGTATAGACATTATAAACCACAGAACTGTCTTAGTGCTATGGGAAGATTCTAAATGTCTTGCAAAATTGAAGCAGAACATTGAAACTTTCTTCAATGGATTATTAAAATAGGAAAATGACATACTGGGGAGTTTTCAGAGAAAAGTGTCAATGAGCAGCAGATCCAAAACATTGAAAATAAAATTAAAAGAGGAATTTGTAAACTTGTGCAGGTATCATCAAAAGACCCTGTGCGCCCCCATCCTTTGCAGGAACGAACTTTATCTCAAAGCTGTCATTAAAATCACAGCTATAAGAAAGGCTTTGTGTACTCAGTGTGCAGGTACACCGTGACTCTTTCAAGCACTTATTTTAGAAGCTTAATTTTAACTACTCTGATTTGTCTATGGATTTGCAGAACTGAAATAAGGAGGCTTTTATAAACCTAGTCTCTCTTTGGCATGTTTAGGGTATTACTTAGAAATGATGCTGTTGGACAACTCCAGTAAAGGTATACCCAAGCAAGTAATGCCAGTATGGCACGCCTGCTTGGGGAATAGCTGTCCTTCCCCTCCCCACTCTCCCAGCTACAATTTCTGTACTAACATTCATCATTATTTTAAAGACAGGAGTCATGTGTATGTGTGAAAAGCTCTAATAAATATTTCTAGATAAAATATTTATGCCATATATGCTAGAATAAAAATCAGAGCGGCAAAATTAAGGTTTAAAATTGTCTGTAGTTCTGTAGTACAAGCAAGATGGAAAGGGAGAATTACTTATTTGCTTTCTAACATACCATTCAGTAGCCCCAACCTGGGGCTTTGGGGTTTGGGAAGAGTGCTCTGGCATCAAGGATTCCCAAAGGAGATTCCTAATAGTGTTTCATGCCACTTAGAGCCCAGAACAAGCCTGTATAACACAGATGAGCTTTCAAAACTGTGTAAGTTACACTGTCAAGGAGGAAGCAGACCTGGTGATTAAAAAGGTATAAATGTGGCTTTTAATTTTGCTGGCTCCTATTTTTTTATGCACAAAGTTTTTATGAGGTTCCAGTAAGGCTAGTGCCTTCCTCACACATATTTGGAATTTAACACTTATGCTGTTTTATATTTAAGGTAACTAATTCATGAGCTTCTCTAGGTTCTTAGGGGGCCCTACATATTTCCTATATGCAGCATTCTTTAGAAGGGATCAAAAATTTTCTCCAGATAGTAGTATATGCATATATAATTGCAAGTAAAATGTAGTCTACTGATTTTTTTTCAGGAAAATCAAAACATTTCTAAGTTGTCTTTGGTTCATGCTTACTTCTTCTGTCCCACTCTTCACTCCCGACTCAGGACATTGATTTCTGTGCCACAGAAAAAGCTAAAAATATAGCAAACTGAAGGACATCTGGTCATATTTGTTTTAATTAGACAGATCAAAGTTTACAATCTAGTTAAAAGTTTAAGGATTTTCAAAGGAGCTAAAGTTCTCAGAATGTCAGTGCTGTATGGCTTTTTAGTTCTGATTGTTTATTATAAAGTGATTTGTACTGAAATCCACCAACATTTTATTTTAATACCCGCTCAGTTCATAAGATATGTATGTTTCCTGCCTCTGAAAAATCAGTGTAAACACATCAGTTCTGGCAGGTTGTTATCAGTGTTTCACAGAACCTAAAATCAACCTAAAAGATAACCTTCCAAAACTCAGAAGAAAATACATGCTTTCAAATTTTCCTGTCAGTCTATCTCAAAGGAGACAAAGCTGGAAAAAAAAAGTCTTTAAATGTGATAGTCTCCTATGATCCATTTCTAAAATTATGTTTCCCATTGGATTGATCTTTTATCAAAACAAGACAAAGCTTTATGTTGTCTCGTCTGACAGTGAAGCACATACTTTATACAACTTGCTGCAAGGGTTATCTCATTTAAGCAACTCTGTGATCAGTATCCATTTTCTCCCATGGGGCTCTTCAAAGGTGGCTAGTACCCAAAACAAAAGAAGTAAAAGTGAAGCATTCAAAACTACTTTTTGACACTGTTCTTCATTTCTTCCATCTCTTTTGTCTTATGTGGGGATCACAATTTCAAACCACCCAGCACCTTCTCCAGGAGAGACCAGTTTTTGGTGCAGCACACTCATAATTTTTAGTACATTTAGTACATACAATTCTTCACTGTACTTCCAAGGTGAAATCAATCAAACAAACAAACAAACAAAACAGATGTTTGAGATGGCATTCTACAGGACCTTGGATACCAAAAGACATCAGCCTGTAAAGAATATTCCAAATTTGATGTCCAAAATGTATATGAAGTAGGATTCAATGCATGTCATTGTTCTGTCTCTTAGGAGGCTTCCTCAGTATAACATGGAGTAACAAGAAGTCTGTTTACAATTTTGCCCAGCAGGAAACAGTTGCACATAAATAAAAAATAAGGATATTATCCTTTGTTCTTAGGCTGGTCTCAGTGGAAGAGAATCAGTTTATTTACTCTAGATATGAGAATTTGAAAACTGGGATTGGGAGTGTTGCTACGCATTAACATAGGCAGGGATGAAGGCAGGACTGTGTTATGTCACTTGCCTCTGTAACACTAGTGATCCAGAAATCCGAACTCTCTGTTAACCCTCTGAGCTAGGAATCTTTTATGCAACCTAAGAAAACTACTGACATTTCTAATAGAAAGCACAAATTTTCTTTGGCTGCTCTGAAATCAAAATTGCATCCCAATATCTCAATCCTAAAATTGCATTGAGGAATATGCAACAGAACTCTGAGCATTTCTTTCAAAACCGATAATACTCATTCTCCTGATTTCCCCTTCCATTTAGTCATAGTTTCAGTTGCAATTATTTTCCCTCCAATATTTATGTCTCTGATTCTGTCATTTTGAGCCACAGCATTTTTACATACAGCTTTTCACTCTATATCTCCAATGCACAGTCAAAGGAGATTTTATGGGATAAATTCTTGGTATCTAGGGAAGTGAGACTTTGAAGCCATACCAGTGTAAGTTACTCTTAGTAAGCCATTGCAAGGATGGGAGAGGATTGTTTCTGTTTGAATCTTCATTGACTTTTGACTGCTAGTCAGCTGCGCCTAGCATGAGGGAAATTTGCTGCAGCTACAAGCCGACATTTCATGCACTGGCAGAGATTCTCCTAAAGGACTGAGGTGGGAGCTGATGGAAAGGCTATTCTGAGGAGCTGTTTGGAAAGACTGTGGGAAATGAGTGCTCAAGAGCCATGGAATTGATTTTTAAACTAACATTCCCAGAAGGAAAAATCTTTAACTGATAATGACCAGTCTTAAATGACGACTGTAGAATGAACAGGAGTTTAACGACTCTTAAGTAATATGGGAGGAATCACAATGCTCTAGAAGCAGTAATGATTCTTAAGTTAATGAGAAATACACCTGTGTTAACAGCATCAGCTCCTCAGGCATTCAACCCCAAATGGAACTGCCATCTAGACTTTAACATAACCTTCCATCTAGAGTACATGGCCACATTATAGGATCTTTTGGAAATGTCAGACATTCACTACAGCAAATATTCCAGTCTAGATGAAAGGTATGAAAGAGTAATGTGCAGTATGTTACACAGAATGTGAATACCTCCATTGCCACACCTTTATATGGAGTATAGGATTTGCTTGTTTTACCAGAATAAGGCCAAAATAATTGAAAAGCAGTTTGGAAGTAACTCAAAACCTCCTTCTGTAAACAGAACAAGAACATCAGCATTATCTTTTGCAGTACACAATTTGTGAATTTTTTTGACCTTATTGTGTTTTATCCACACTAATGTCTTCAGTTTTCTGCTCATTTCATCGTTATTGATACAGTAGAACAGTATCAGATTTAAATACCCATTAGGTACTAAAATTTGAAACCCACTATGGCACAAAGCAAAATAAAATCTCAGAGCTTCAATTTTCTTTTCAGTGCTAGTGTTTCTGGCAATCCCATGTGAGCTGTTAGCATGATGAATAAACATGCAGTGAATTGGTTCATTAGGGTAGAACTATAGATCTTTCCTGATGTTTCCTTTATTCCTTGAAAAGAGGTTTCATTGTTTCTGTATATTTGGCTCTTACAGCTGTGATGTTGCAAAGCCCAAGAAAATGCCTTACAACAAAATGCTTCTGCTTATAGAAAATGCAAAAATAGGGAGCAGGAAAGATAAATGTGATGCAAATTGAATGCTTTATCTTTTTGATTGCCAGGCATTTTTACTTGGAAGGGAATTCTTTCACAAGTTGTGAAGTTGCAATGACTTGCTGAAAATACATTCTCATCAAAATCACAATTTAATATTTAAAGATTAAAGAGGTATGCTAAAGTTTAATATTTGTTTCACACTGGGCTCAGGCACAGTAGTGTTATTTCTGTCTAATATCTATCACTCCCCGATTGAAGCTGTCTAAAACACTTTAGTCAATTAAGCTTCATTGCACATTTACAATGTCAAAGTTTGCCCCAGCCATTGGGCAGATACAGGAATGTTATTGACAGACATTAAAATGCCCTTGCCTGAACATTCACTGACAACATCCCCTCTATTTTAGAGGCTTTTTTTTTTCATGAGGTATGTTCTGTGGCATTGTTTGCCTCTGAATTTAAAGCAGTGTTTTCACTTTATTTTACAGTATTAGCAGATTATTGTGATCTTAAATATTTTTATTTATGTCATGCCTAGACAACCCAGTTATGAAAATCCTACTGTTTGATCCATGGTGATAGTCAGTACCTATCTCAGATAGCTTACTTGTTCAATTAGACAGAAGAAGTTTATGGAATAGGAGAAGAAGTTAAAAACAAAACAACAACAGCAACAGACCAAATTTCTAAAAAGGAAGGCATAAATGTGATGTGATCCAAAAAGTTAGCTTTGTAGCTTAAGCTCAAAGCAAACCCCAAAGCAATTCCGTATTGAGTGTCCTAAGATCACCCAGGTAGATTTCAGTATTTTTAGTGATGTTTTAAACTAAAAAATAATTGCTAAATGTAAAAAATTAGTGTGCAATTTTTGGAACTCATAAGCATAACCGATGCTAGAAGACTATTTCATCTAAGTACTAATGAGGACAGTATGCCCCACCGTTATTCTTTCCCTGGGGGGAAAAAAAAAAAGTGAGAACCAAATTTGGCTTTTAAATACCCACTGAGTGGAACTACCTACCACAATATTAACAATGATTTTAGCAATGAACAGTTATTTTTGTATGACTTCTGTTCCAAATGGGAATATTTCTTTTGTTGCTAAAAATAATCAGACATATATCCATGACAGGGTACATAACATTCCTGACAACAGTATATACAGTTTAAATCTAGATGGATATATCGTTTGAGCCAGTGCACTTCATATAGTTCTGCAGAAATATAACTGCCGCTGTGTAAAATGACTGCCAGTCTGCTCTAACTGCCTCAGCTTTACCAGTACTTTCCAGAAGATTCTGTAGTGACAAGCCAATATGCAAACAGTCAACAGTCAATAGTCAACAAATACCCATACAAATACGGAAAGGTATATAAGGACTTTTGTCCTCATGAGAAGCAAAGCTGAAAGCTGGTTAAGTTCCTTGGTGATTTTGCAGATAACTTTTTTTTAAGGGAAAAGATAGCAAACATGATCTTCTGCATCAGTTCCAACAAGATAGAATCATACTATTCTATTTCATTTTTCACAAAAATTCTACTGCAACTGGACCAAGTGCTTTACATTTCCTTCCCCTAAATATTGTATGCTAAATATAACAGCAGGCACTGTGTTCATTCCAGTTAGTGATAAAAATGCTTATTTGTACTTTGATGAAGCAGAGAAAGTGTTTTTTTTTTCCAGAAATATGTTATCTAAACATAGTACCATTGTTCATTTTTACATTTCCTTTAAAATATTTTCAAAAAGTACATAGGAAAAGAACACTAAATCAGAGAGCTCCATGCAGAGCAAACAAAAAGTGAGAAGCATATGTTAGATACTGGTGGTTTTAGTTTTCCATTTTGAAATCCAAATAGCAAATAAGCAAGTGAAATGCAATACAAAATATTTTAATGTTCCACTCATGCAAAACATTGAATCTCATTTCTTCTACATACTTATGAAAATACTCATACATCCAGTTCCTCACAGAATTTTTGCTTCATGATTATCAAAGCTGGTACTAAAAATCATGAGAGGAGGAGCTTACAGGTGCCAAAATGTTTGTTATTCTGTTATTGTTTGTTAAGACTTGGTGTCCAAGAAAGATGATCCTTTTAATTTAAAGACTGAAAGTCTGTTTTTTTTTTCCTTTGTGAAAACATGCTGAATTTACAAAAGTACTGCATACATAGTTTAATGTTGATAGCAATTGCTTCATCATGAGAAGCTGTCATCACAAAATGAAAATGATCTTTTATAGCAAATTAAAAAAAAAAGTTTGGTGTAGTATCTGATAACTTTGTATTGGTTTGTCTGTTCCACTTTCATTACTGTTTTTATAACATTTCCATTATTTTTAAAAACCTTTATTTTTTTCTTCTCTACCTTAAACTATTGTGAAGCATTTTCTGCATCTCATTTTGTGCATCTAGACAGTCGTAGCAGAATCGAGTAGTATGGAAATAATAAGCTTTTAATAAAAAAGTATCACAAAGTAAAGACGTGTAAAAAATTCATTAACTGTGATAGTGACTAAAGTTAGTCTCATCAAATTTTCATTGATCATGTGAAAATTGTTCTCTAAACTGACATAACATGCCAGTGAGTTTGCTTGTTAATGACTGTCATTGACTGTTGCAAACGAGAACAATAAAGAATCTAGTATTTCTGAACACATTAGTATCTATAGTTTCAGTTCCAAACAGATTGCACATTCAGTTTTTGAAGCTATTCATATAGGGTCAAGTAACATAGCTCAATTATAATATTTCAACAGAAGGTTCATTCAGATGTGCTTGGACATTGGAAAAAAAAGAACAAAGGCATTTCAAAATGAGATTGCAGTTTACTAGTATGCTAAAATCACTGGTAGGACAGAAAAGCTTTCTAATAGGTTATTAAGGACAACCATACAAAACACATGATTTACAACCTACAATGTAAATTGTTACAAGCCACAAATGAAAAAGTCTGAGATTCGGAGTGTAAAAGGTAAATTATGACTACTTAATCAGTGCACAGCTTGTGCTCCAATTAACCACAACATTACTGTTCTAAACTTTCAGATCATAAACAGTAGCATCCCAAGAGTGCCTAATAAGCACCTTAAGATCTGAAATTGTTTTCTAACCCCTGTGCTTTCTGAAAAAGCTTTTTCTTCCCATGACTTAGAGTTGCTTCTTCTTCCTTGATTTTAATCTTGCTACCAACACATGATAATTCTTTAAACCTAGATAAGGCAATAGATCCACACATTGGAGAACAAAAGATAATCTAATACTTCATTTTTACCTTGCTTAACAAAGGTACAGTTAGAATAGAATTGATCCCTACAACAGAAAAATCAAACATTGTCTGTATGCCAGTTAAATCCCATTTATCCAGACATCCAGACAGAGTTGAGCAGTACACAGGTCATTTTTCAGGGCTCATTTTCACTTCAAGTCTGCAGTCTTGGAAAAAATTATTTTCACTTTACAGACAGAGTCTGTAAAGTCTGATGTCTCATCATCTTCTGGCTCAACTACCAACACTAAAAAAGTGTCTCTGACCCTCCATGAGTGGAAGGAAATGGATTCAGAAGATGATAGGCATCGGCAGCGATCTCATTATATGGTATAGAAACACCTCCTCCTGAACATGCAAACAATTTTCGTGTGTGTCATCATATGATGTGTTATCATCTCATGGTTCCTGCATCGGCCCCACCACCCTGTGGCAGGTACAGGTTGAGCAGCAGCCAGGAGGGGCCCCAGGAGAAGCTGGTGAGGAAAAGCATGATATGCAGGGAATGAGGGAGCTCAAGACCCGAAGAAAAGTGAGATCAAGGGAGGACCATCAGGAGAAACCAAGGGAGACGTGAAACAACTTCCAGCTCTCCCACTATCTCTGACATTGCATATTAAAGAGTACATAGTTTGACATCTGTGTAGACCATGAAGGTCTCCTAGCCATTTTGGATTTATGTTTAATATGAATATTCTTTATAGCAGAAAAACAGCTGTTACTTGCAATCTGTTCCCAAATGCACACTTTTTGTGCTGGCTGTAACCATATTAATGTCTTAAAATTGCACCGGACTACTTGTTGATCAAAAGTTCTACAAAAGCCAGGATATCTAGCAATCTTGAGAATTTTGTACCTATTATCAACAGAAAAATACTTCCAAATACATTTAATCTTTTATTGGTACTGCAAAGTGCCTCCTAGTTTTCCAAAAAAAAATGACAAAGGTCTTCTTTAAAGATTTCCTGTCCCTCACTGCTGTGTTATTGTTCCTCTTATAGAAATCGAGAATAGAAAACATAAGAATACTTCCAAGAAAAATAAATCATTTGACTTATTCGTAGGTCTGAAGAATACGTTTCAATTTCAGAAAATGTTTTCTAAGGTGTAACAATACTACTACTGAATTACAATAGTCCTTTCCAGTATATAGAACTTATTCATGTCAACAGAAAGGTCCGTGCTGTTTCAAGCTAGTTAATAAAAGAGCAGCGATAAGAACAAGAAAATTCCCCTTGGCTCTCTTCTGTCTATAGTAGTTTTGTTAAATGCTAGTACATGAGGTAACTACTTTTTGCTTGGGAATATGGGAGAAGAACAGTATTCGTAAAAAGAATAATGAGAACAAAAAATGAGTAAGAAATGTCATAAGCAGAAGGGAGTTACATAAGTTTTAATGGCCCACATTCCAACAGTGGTAGTTATTCAGCATAATTCTTCTCTGTAGAATTGAAAGAGAAGGGAAAGGGGTAATTCTGAGAAAGGTTTGGACACACTAGCCCACAGCAAAGCCAAGTTTTCACTTGCTTCAGAGAAATGTATTAGAGAAATACTTTATATTAATGTTGTCCTCCAAAGTCTATGATGTAGTGACCTCTCCACACATTAGAAGTGCCAGAAAGTACTGGGAAGATCAGTGTTAGATAAGATAAATGGGATTATCATTAAGATATAAAACATTAATGAATGCAGGTGAACACTGATAAGGCCTCTTTCTTTCAAAGCAGGGTGGGGACTTTATATTGCTCTGATGTTGGTTGCACAGGAGGAAATACAAGGAAAGCAAATCTAAAGAATTTTAGGAGCATATTCTAGTCTGATTCTGGAGCACATTTGATTTCAATGCTCTTAGTGGTAGCTGGATTTGCCCTAACACTGTCATGTCTTGCTAAAAGTCAAAAGAAAAAAAAAAAAAGGGAACTTAATCCTGTTTCAGCCACAGTCTGTCTTGTACTTGTACTGTAGCTAGAACTGGAGAAACCTGAAAAGCGTTAATAGTTTCATTGCTGGAATGTCATGTTAGCGCTAAGTGAAGTGGTGAAGCACAAGGAAGGCTCTCTTGTACAGCAGCATCCACATATACCTACATAAACTCTTTTCTGGCCCCAAACTTGTTAGCATAGGTAAACTCCCAGATATAGGCATCTTCCCACTCTTTTAACTTTTGCACCCCTTCCCCACTTTAAGATTTGAAATGAACTAACATCACCTGGTAAGCTCAATATTAAGAAGATACATAGGCAACAGAATTGGAAATATATTATTTTAATACTGTTTGTTTGGTTAGACCTTGATGAGTTTGAGGTACTTTTTGGGAGGCTAGTCAAATCTGAGAATTGTCTATTGATGACTCACTTTGATTATTCATACTTTTATTCTCTTTTCATTGCAATATTTGTGGTAGTTTCAGTGAAATAGACAGCAGAGTATGCAAAGCAATTAATGTTCATAGAAGTAAACTATGTGAACTCATTTTTAAAAAAGTAGAAAATCACCAGAAAACATTAAAAATGCACTGTGAGACTTTATAGTGAGGTCTAGCATAAAAATACTGTATTTATTTACTTGTAAATAAGGTTTAATTTTATCCATAAATATTAATTAATTTGATTAATCTGTAGGAATAGAAGTCAGTTATTTCAATCACAATGTGTTTCATGCTGCTTTCTGAATAAATCTAGGATTTGGCTTCCATTTCAAGCAAAAATATTATCGAGACTATGGATTTTTTTTCCCTCAGGAAAAAAAAAGTGTTAGTTGGCAAATGATACACTGTCAACATAACTTTCTCTGGCATCTGTCCATTAGCTCAAAAAAATAGCATTGTCATCCTGATTGGCAAAATAAATTAATTAGGATGAGAAACTTTGTTGTCTCAACTATTACTGAGCTTCCAAAATTACGATATAATAATCCCACAAAAAGGAAAGAGATGTTCTGCTAATGAAGAGAGAAAACATGCAATCTTTTGTCTCAAAATCTTTATTTTGCCGAGCATACTCAAGGATGATGAATATTTATGCATGCTATAGCATTAGCTTGTGTGCAATACTGGGGTTTTGGACCAAATGATAAAGAAGTGTTAAGAGAGCAGCTCCTCTACCTTCTTCCAGGCTTATGTGGTCTGATGTTCAGTCATGACTTATGTCTCTCAAATAGCAGTGAAGTCAAAGCCATGTCCCCTGTGATAAGCCAAGGGTGGTCCCTGCAGCTGGCCAACAGGAGTTCTCTTAAGCGAGGAGGATGTGGGACCAGCACTATTCACCATGCAATATTGCAGCCCCTTCTGAAGATAACGGGACTCAGTGCTATGATTTATTTTGGGCAAGGTGCTCAGCAGCTTTGTGCATTCTGATTCCACTATGCAGAAACTAGTAACTGTACTAAAAAGGAGTCTTATATTTCAAAAACTCCTGGTTTTCACTACTTAGCTAGGTTTAAATCAGACAGCGAATAAAAATTTCATGAGGAATTATTTTTAAAGTAAAAGGAAGTCATATAAACTTAAGAAACTTGAAGTATTTAGAAAAATGATTTCCTTGAATGTCAGTTAAGGAAGACAATTACAAACAGTGCAGAAGGAACAAAAGAGTACAAGGTACTGAAGAAACTGCAGTTATTTATCTGACAGAAATTTACGCAGAGGGCTGAAATGTACAGTAGCATAAGCTGCCATGTCATCAACTTTGACCCACTGAAAGTAATTAATATGATTCAAGACAAACCCTGAGTCAGATGGGTTTATGACAAAATGTAACCTCTCTGACCTAAAGATATCCGAATAAGGACCAGAATTCCTGAGGTGTTATAATGATTCAAGTGCTAATACCCTGTGAGGAATTGTGAAGCTTCAATTCACACTGAAGTCAAAGGAAATTGAGGTCACTTAGGCCTAGGCATTCAAAGGTACTTAGAGGCTTAACTTTTCTTCTTTTTTCTTTTTCTTTTTTTTTTTTTTCTTTCCCAGTGGCATTAATGCTTTTCCAAATCTGACCATCAGTTATGTGAGATTAGATCCTCTACTTTGGGTAATATTTTATTAGCAATTAGTAAGCAAGAGGTTGAATAAGCAATTAGTAAGCAAGAGGAGTAAGCATACTGTTGTATAAGTAATAGGATTGTTTACACAAGTTTACACTACTGTTTTATTTAGTCAACACTGAAATGTGAAAAATGATTTCCTGTATACATTGATACTTTTAGTATTTTATGTTTAAGCAGAATTGGCTATAGATATGAACCAACATCATGGTAGCAACTAAGCTATACTAAATTCCTCTTCTGACAGAGGCATAATTTGTATTTTTTTTAATTTAAAAATAAATGAATGACTATGGAATTTTTTAAATTAGCACGTCTTCACACAGAGATGGTATATTCTGCTCTATCAGTCACAGTAACGAGTCTTTCCTTCTTTCTATGTCCTACAATGAGACCCATCAAAGAGGAAGCTGAAGAAACATCTGGTTTCAGGCTCTCACTGCTATCCGTAACAGTCAAATAAAACCTCTCTCCTATTTAGGGAACACAAAAAATCTCTGAAGACATTTAGCTAAACTTCAGTTTGAAACCTTGCTCAAGTGTCTCACGCATTTGACAAGAGCTTTCTCAATATATTCCACTTCCAGATTTGTCACTGATAATTTTGAGTCATTTAGTTTGCTTGTCCTTTTGTTTCACTCTCTTTAAAAGAGTAAAAATAGTTGTCACAAGGAAGCTTGCAAAGACTATAACATACTTGCAGTTTATTTTGAGGCCCTTAGAAATAGAATATGTTTCTCATACTAATTTGTATTCTTCCTCTGTGTGTGCTTTCTGCTTGAGATGCTCACCCAGCTCCACGTTTTGCTGCGCTCATGCAAGCTAGTGGGATAGGGCAATTTACAGGACAGAAGTTGAAGGATCATGACCAAAACATAGTGATTACATTCTACAGTAAGAGTTGAAAATCCAGAGCAAGAGTTGAAAAAACAGTGAATTAACTGTCTTTGAGAACTATTTTTTCTGGTATAAATCCTAAGCAAGGTAAAACTAATGTAACAACCTCCTCATGCTAATGCCCCCAATACAGCATTGGGTGCATTAAGAAGAGCCTCTCCAGAAGGTCGAGGGAGGTGATCCTGCTCCCCTACTCAGCCCTGGTGAGGCCACATCTGCAGTACTGTGTCCAGTTCTGGGCCCCCCAGTACAAGAGGGATGTGGAGCTGCTGGAGAGAGTCC
>JAUBNY010000305.1:440892-460453 GCA_032275445.1 Crypturellus soui | reverse complement strand
CGTGTGCAGGGGGTTGGACTAGATGACCTCTAGAGGTCCCTTCCAACCTTAGGCATTCTGTGATTCTGTGATTCTATACTTAACCAAGTACAGATGAGATAAAGAGAAAGTAATAAGCAAATTATTTGCCAAGTCAAACTAGAACTCTATTGTGCAACATCTCAATTTTTCAGTGTTAAAACAGTATCTCATATTAAGGACCATCCGTTATAATCAGAGAATTCAAATGCACTGGTTAGCTGCGCTTGTGGAAAATCTTACAGCACAGCAGCTTCAGCTGAGTGAGGACACCCAAATAAGGAAGCATTTTCACACTGTTCTTGTGATGATATTGTGGATCAAGTAGTAAAATCAAGCTTAAATTTCTGTAGGCCTTCACATCAAAGTCGCCCCCAGTAGACAGCTGATCTTTGGCATATAGTTCACATCTTTGTTGTAGGCTGAAACTGGAAGCATGGGTAATAATTCATTAATAAAAAAAAAAGTTAAAAAATAGTTTTCAATTTTTAACACAAGAAACATACATTTTTTCCTTGGCACATGTTCATTAGTACTCCTTAGTTCAGAATTTCTCAGGCATCCAAAAATCTCAAGCAGCTAGTCCTTCAAATAAGAGTTTTTGCTTTCTGTTTTGTACTGCAAACTGCTACTCTTCTTCCTTGGCTAGCCCTATAGTTTGAAGAAAAAAAATTAAAAAAAAGTTCTGAAAGTACACAGCCAACACTTTACTTGTATAGTAACAAATGAGACGCTTCCTTTTTTGTCTCTTATTTCCAGCAGGTGACTTCTGAACTCTCTCACCACCTGATTAAATTTTCTGCTTACTGAGCTATTTTTAAAGAAATGGTTTGTATTATAGTGATCATTTAGCCACATATGCTCTATTTAAATGCATAGTTTTCAAAGAGTAATTTCTGAGGCAAACATAGTACTTTCTCATACTCTCCCAATGAGTTTTTTTATTTAGTAAGGAGGCAAATGTTAGGAGAAAGGGCAGATACTGTTACAGAGTGTATAGGTGAATATAAGATTGTCCTACGACAAAGAGGATTTAGTAGTAAGGCAATAAGACTCTGCTCCTTCTGTGGAGAACACCCAGAGTATCAGCAGAGATGATACATTGCTATTCAGATCTCAGCACTTATAGTGGGTATGGTTTGCAAACATTCTGCAATAGAAGTAACTACTTTCACAATACCGTTACAGATCCTGCTAAATCACTGACCTCGGGAGCACAAATTCTGTTACCCATCAAATGCTATACTTGTGTATGTCAAGGTTTCCATTAAATACATCTGCACTCAAATAATATTCTGTTCTGTCTAGCTATATGGATAAACATGATATATTTTGTTTCTCTTAATGCTAGATTGGCCCAGCATTGTTAGGTAAGAAGCAACAAATATTATTTACATGATTTTTTAAAGTATTTCTCACAGAAGAATCAGACATCGTATTTTTCATGTAAATTATACAATCAGTATTCATCAGTCTCACACAGATTAGTTTGTGCAAAATAAGGTACTTATTCAGCTGCCTGAGAGGCACAAAAACTTACAAAGAAGCAAAAATTACAGAAAATGGTGTAATACTGTTATGGCAAATGCAAAAAGATTTGGAAATGAGAGCAATGGACAATATAAGGAATGCTTTCTTTGCACAATTGCATTGGCATACTGTTTTAAACTCTTAACTAGAAAAGCTATAAGACAAAATTTGCAAATTTACAGATACTCCCCCCCCCCCTTTTTTTTTTTTTCCTTTTGTTCACCTATTCAGGTGGAAAAGATCCAGGGTAAAAATAAGAATTAGGAACTTTAAAATCTGTCCTTGCCTGAATTACACATCTGGTCTTCATCTCAGTAACTAGGTCTTTTGTCAGAAAGACTCCCTTAAACAGAATCTGTTAAACAGAACTGCTTCAGAATATAATCTTAAACTAATCACATTTTAAACTTGTGCCGTGTGTTTTGTGTATTTATTCCTCAAAGCATGTTGTTTATTCAGGACACTTTTCCTAATAGGCAAGTACTGAAATGCCAATTTCATAGATGACCTTGCTTGGATCAGTATTGTGGTTCTACCTCATACCCTTCAAAGCCTTTCTGTAGTGGAAAAGAGAAGAGCTGCCTAAAACTTGCCGCTGTCCTTTCCTTCTACCATATAGGATTTTCTTCATCTATTCAGGATGGTATATGGGCGTTGTCTAGCCTGCCCTAAATTATACCCAGGACCATATCCCAGAAGAAGATGAAGCAAGCATAGCAAGTTTCCTGACAAAGGTACCTTCTCCTTCATATTACGAAAGCTGAACACAGAATGCAGAGAGTATTTGATATGATATGATTTTAAACACAGGAAAAATATGACTCAGAGTGTCAAAACTTATACAGTGTTTTGGGTATGGGGTATGTTAGTTTTTAGTCAAGAATAGCTATGGTTTTGTTGTTGAGTATTCAGGTTAGCTTAGTTGAAAAGCAGAAGAGTGGTTCCAATCAGAATTTAACTACTTTTAAAAACGGTATTTTTTTTTTTTAGAATCTCATTCTAAACCAAAGATTTAGAAAAGATTACATAGCAAGATACAGGCAAGAATAAATCATATCAATATGTGTTTTTCTATCTTCAGCTTTCCCATAACACATCAACAATCCAAGGGCCAGCAAAGCCCTGTTCTTAATGTCAATGCATTTTATCATATATTATCCAGTAAGCTAAAGAAAGAACTCATAGTATAGGTTTTGTACAAACTGAAATTGAGCAACTCTTTCTTTTCCCTTGAACTTCACCATTTTGCTAGCCAAACATGCATGTTAGAATACAGAGGGAACACTGCAAGCCACTCACATTGTAAAAATATTGACACAGAAGGTAATGTTCCAGTCTTGGAACATTGTGCAGTGCCACAACAGAGAACAGTAGTATTTATGATAAAAAAGCACAGGTAATTCTTTGCATTCTCTCCCTGCAAGCTTTTGTCATAGATCTTAATTCTCTTACTAAGAAAGGCAAAGGTCTGACTTGTGTCAGGAAATTCAGCTGTGATGTTTCCCCTTTTATATGGCATTTTCTTCTGTAGCTTGCGTTCAGAGAAGGTAATGTCATTCTCTTCAGAATAAGATTGCAGGAAGCAATCAATATTTCTAAAAAAATCTTAGGGAACATACTGCTTTTGTGATTTATGGTGTCTTTTGATACTCTTGAAGAGTATTTGTTCTCTTCAGTAATCTAGCCTGAAACTTGACCCTATCATTTCTTTAAAATGAGTGACTTCTTTAATTCTTTTTTGAGCACAGTTGTCTGAGAGTATATGTTTGGGGCATATGTGTTGACTGAAAAGGTTACTGAAATCTGGGCAAAGGAACTGCTTGTTATTGTTTCCTTTGTGACACATTCAAGGAAAAAGAACTTAAATTTCTTTGCAAATAGACAGGACTGAGGAAATAGTAATAGACAAAGAAACTCTTCCCAAAACATCTGACTCCACATTCAACTTTCTCCTTAATGGAAATGTTACCTAATCATTGTTATTTAAAAAAAAATACTTCTTTCTGCACTGACCCAATTGTGAAATGCTGAAGTAGGGTAAATTAGACAGGTCAAAACCTGCTGTAAAGTAGCTGTGCTGCTTGTAATCCCAGGCTAACTTGTTTAGAGTTAGCTGAGATACCACTACATGGATCTATGTTGTGCAGATTACTCAAAACAGCTCTTAGTTGTACCCAAATGTTAAAAAAAAAAAAAAATTGTTGTGTGACCACACTTCCTCTTGTTTTCCCTTTACTTAAGCAGTGTATTCCTCACTTCTCTCAAAACCAAACCTTCCCAGTGTTTAAATGTGATTGTAGGATCCTTCATGCAGGCAGTCAGGTTGAAAAAAAGGCCATTTTTAGAATTAGCAATGGGCTTTTTTTCTCTTATTTTGATTAGATTTAATCTGTAATAGAGGACATATTTTACTAATATGAAACTCACTAAAAACAACTTCTTTGTTGTGTGGATGTATACCTATTATCTGAAAGCAAGTGAATTCCCATTTTCAAGTATTGTCAGTACCAATATGCTGACACTATTTGTCTTTTATATTAAAAAGCCATAAAGCTTGCAAAAAAAGACCTACAAGGTAAAGCCAAATGTATCTGCTTTGCACTCAGCAAAGTTTTCACTCAGAAATACTTAACCATCAAAACTACCTTTGCAGGATCTTGAATGCATCTTGTATGACTTTTTGCTGAATCTGTCTGGAGACAGGGATGCTACAAAACATGGCCTTATGCTGTCTTCTGGTAGGTCAGTTTCCTCCCCTGGGGTGAAGGTCCTCAGTAGGTCTGCCTCAGGTTGGATTCTGCACCCAAGAGCACATAGGTCTGATGTGTCTTGCCTGTAAGTGGTCACACTTTCAGCTTTTCTGTAGCTGCCAGTGGATGTTCTTGTCAAATATATTAGCACCCTTATTAGTATTGCAACTGGTTTTACTCCAATGAGTTTCTCTTTCTCTCAAAAATGACTTGTATGCAGTTCAAACCAATAGCAAATTAAAATCCAAGACAAACTAAAACACACTATAAACAATGAAATTTCTAACTAATAAATAATAATAAAAAATCTTTTTGGAGCAACTTATTTTATGATGCAGTGTTTAGTTAAAGATCTCCTTTTTTTTTTTCTTTTTCCTAATCAGCACTTGCATCATTCAGCAGCTGAGACATTTTCCTCTACTGGGACAGAAGTTTGATCATGCTTCTTTTTTTTTTGTCTCAATAGCTACTCTAGAATTACATATCTGAGTTTATATCATATTAGCATTCTCTGTTCACAGAAACACACCACCTTCTGTTAAATATGCAAGTCAGATTCTAAATATGTGAAATTGAGCATCTAGAAATTAAAAACAACCTTTTATGTGTGATTTGATAATGGTAGGTTTAAATGATTTGGCATGATGATGTAAAACAAGCAAAAGGTTAAATCCAGATTTTCATGATAATACTTAATCTTGACACTGTTGACATTTTTTTGCATACTTCATACACCTCACACTTTTCAGCACCTTCAGTAAATGAGTATAGGCTATTCACTCTCATTCTATCTACAACCTAGATTTCTGAGTACCATACCTCCAATTCACAAAATTGTGCAGAAATTCAAAGAGTTGCATTGCCTTACAAATACAGTCAATGTGCATGATTTGACCACCAAAATACTGTATATGTGATCTGAGTTCTAAAATGCCCAGACTTTTCCAAACTACTGCAAAGATTTAGAGACCCAGACCCGCTCAGGTTACTGCATGTAAATTGTTCTGATATTTCACCTGTCGTCTGTTGCATCTGCAGAAATCCCAGTAGGGCAACAAGTTCTTCCTAAGTGTTTCTACAGACACTGGGGTACGGTAACATAGGAGACTCCTGATGGTCCACTGACAACTCTTAGTGTCTGTTGCTTCTTTTGAAGATATACTCTGTTCTCTTAAAGTAATATTAGTAATTCTTTTGCTGAAGGGCTTCCATAAGAGCAGAAGAAAATGAATTTAACAACTAGCTATAGAAAATACATGAAAATCTCAAGCTCTTTGACATTTGAAAGTCATAGCAGTTTCCTCCTTGGTGCTTTCTAGAGCTGTTTGCAAAGCAGTATATTATTTTCCACAGCAGAAAAAAAAGAAGAAAAAAAAAAGATTTATGTATTTCCAGTGTTTTCCTTATGATTTTAATCTCAAGAGAAGTCATTTCTACCTTTATTTTAATATAAAAGCTTTTTATAATTTTTTTATTTAAATATATATATATAATAAATAAAAGCTTTTTCATTTCTGCATCTGAACTTGCAAGTATTACTTTTATTTATAAAAACATGATAAGATTGATTATAATACAATTGTTTAGATTTGTGGCCACTGAAGCAGATTTGTGTGCTATAAAGAATATCAAAAATGCATACAGCTGCACATGATTTGGCAATTAGCAATGTCCAAAACAGCTAGCTCTGGCAGATGTTTCAGATGTTGCTAATTTTAAATTGCACAAAAAAGGGATCTTGCATTCAACTGAACACTCTAGTCTTGCTAATGTAAAGCACTAACTTAACTTTTGAAGTATTTTAAAAGGAAAATTCTAAAAGGCCAACTATGCCAAAGTCTGTTATATGAATAGGAAAACTAAGCACAGTTTTGTACATTTATCTCTTCACAGTAATCCATGTTTGTGTAATGGATTCCTTTAGTAGAGAAAAGAATCATTGTGCTTTGAGATTTTGTATGCTTGATCGAGCAGTCAATACCTTAACATTATAAAGTGTCTCTTTGTGATTCTAAGACTGATAGTCTTTAAGAGGTAAAAGAAATGTTTCTCAATGTTTCAGACAAGCTCCAGGCCTAAACCGTCATTTCAACCTCTCTTCAAGAAGCTGCACACATTTCACATGCAATGACCTGTAGGCAAGAAATAAGTATTTCTATTAAAACTTGTTTTGCTAATGGTACTAATGCAAAACTCACCTACCACAACTAGTATGTTAAAAGGCTAACACAGAATTATTTGGCTTTCTCAGGCACACACCTTGCACTTTTTTTGATGATAATATGGTGTTGCATGTGTGTGAATGCATCCTTTACTCATGATGATGCAGGGTTTGGAGTGAGAAGTCTGAGAAAAACACTCTAGATTTTTTTAGTTGGTTTATTGTGAATTGTTGATGATTTTTTTTAAACTTTCATATATAAGGAAAACATGTTCTCATTAAATTAGCTCCATTTTATTCCACTGTCACGCGGAAACTTTTTCTCTTCTTCATTTTTTTTCTTATCTGTGAATTTTGACATAACTATTTGTTTGGTTAAATCCTGCCTCCTGAGGTTTATGAAGGCAATTATGTTGTTTTACTACCAGAAAAGCAAAACAGCAAAAAAACTCAAGTTCCTGCACACTATTGAGTGCTTGGAAGTTCTGCCCATTTGTGCTAATCTAGCTACAGCATTATGTATGAAGGTGGCATTTTAATATGTTTTAGTATAACAGCAAGTTTTGATCTTAACAGTAACAGTAACATCATTTATTTTTAGATTTATACAGACCATTTTTAATATTTAACAGCACATTATTACAATTCAACGGGGAAATATGAATGTAGAAGTCAAGCATTTTCGGGTCAGAAGAGATGGCAGAAAATAATATCAACTGTTTGATCCAATCTAATTTTAAAACTTTTGACCTGGCGTCCCTCTGGATATTAATTTCTGAATAAGAGAGGAGAAAGGTAGAAAGACTAGAGGAGAATTAATTTTTAAAGGATTTAAGTGTACCTTTGCCCTATGATTCACTAGTACTGAAAGAGCGCTACTTTCCAGCAGTTTTTCCTCCAAAACTCTTGTATTCCTGCTTTCTGAGAACAATTATTAATTCAAAACACAGAGATAAAGTATAGGGCTAATTAGCTTAACAATTCTATAGATACAGAACATGATCTATTCTTAGTTAGATAACTGGCAATATATAACTATTCTTCTTATTGAAAATTGGCTTTCTGACCCTATTAACAGGGCACTCAGCCCATTTCTGTTAAAACTTTCACTACCCACTCTTTTATTAGCTATTGCAAACGTAACATGTAATATGGAGCTTAATCAGATTTCTTTTCTAACATAGAAGGCTGACAAAATGAAAAATCCTCTAGTATAGTTGTTTTTAGAAATATAATACGGGTTTTGGTTTGCAAAAACCACTAAGTTCATACATATAATATTTGCTTAGTTTCCTATCTATTTTGATTTACATGTATTTAATTGAATTGCTACTTCTACTTCTTCAGTATATTCATAA
Source organism: Crypturellus soui (assembly GCA_032275445.1). Classification (NCBI taxonomy): domain Eukaryota; kingdom Metazoa; phylum Chordata; class Aves; order Tinamiformes; family Tinamidae; genus Crypturellus; species Crypturellus soui. The sequence continues at coordinate 452,636 of JAUBNY010000305.1, read as the reverse complement.
AAAATATGACATCGTAGAGAAAAGGACAATGTCTTTCATATAAACCTTGTTAAATCAGAAGTGTAAATTCTGATTCTATATAATAGACAACACTAGGGAAAACCTGGTAACAAATCATCAGAGAATTCTATAAAATGGAGTATGAATAGCTCATATTTTTACCAGAATGTGTATAGCTTGCCCTTACAAAATGTTTACTACTACTTCACTCCACTTGGCATTTTTCTCAAATTTGTACTTCCAATGTGCCACGCTTTATGCTAGCTTTCAATACACAAAGTACAAGTGAGCAACAGAAACGGAACTGATGATCTGCACACCTGCCTCCAGCCTCCTGCTGAAGCAGATGGAATCACTGCAACCACACGAAACGGTTGAGATTGGAAGGGACCTCTAGAGATCATCTAGTCCAACCCCCCTGCTCCAGCAGGGACACCTAGAGCATGTCTCACAGGGTCACATCCCGGCAGGCTTTGAAGATCTCCAGAGAAGGAGACTGCACCACCACTTTGGCAAACCTGTTCCAGAGCTCTGTATCCCTCACAGTAAAGACATTCTTCCTCATATACAGATGAAACTTCCTGTGTTTCAATTTGGATGCATTCCCTCTTGTTCTGTTACTGTCCGTCACTGAGAAGAGTTTGGCCACATCCTCTTTACATTTTCCCCTCACAAATTTGTACGTGTTGATAAGATTCCCTATCCATCTTCTCCAGGCTAACCAGGTCTAGCTCACTTAAGGGTTTGAGTCCCTTAATCGTCCTTGTCGCTCTACATTGGAGCCTTTCTAGAAGCTCTCGGTCCCTCTTGTCCTGGGGAGCCCACAACTGCACCCAGTACTCCAGACGCAGCCTCACGAGAGCTGAAGAGAGGGGCAGGATCCCCTCTCTCGATCTGCTTGCAAGGCTCCTCCTGATGCAGGCCAGGGTCCCATCGGCCTTCTTGGCTACAAGGGCACATTGCTGCCTCATGGTTAACTTGTTGTCAACCAGGACTCCCAAATCCTTCTCCACAGGGCTGCCTTCCAGCAGGTCAATCCCTAAGCTGTACTGGTGCCTGGGGTTATTCCTCCTGGTGTAAGCAGGAGGATCTCTAAGGACACTCTTTTCCCTTTGGGAAAAATGAATACCATCTGAAGCCAGCATGCCTGGTGCCATGTAAGGCTTCTTATTGCTGAAAAACTCAAAGTTATGCCGATGACACCAGCCACAGAGCCATGCTGTAATGGTCTGTATCCTCCTGGTTTTTTTTATATTGCTGTCAGTACTGGGGAGAATGGAAGAGAAGATGACCTGCGCGCCTGAGTTTCTGATTGTCTGACCGAATTCCCTAAAGTCCTTTTTGATTGCCTTCGGGCTACATGTTGCCACTTCCTCTCTTCCCACTAAGCTGAGGAGTTTCCTGGTGACGTCCTTAACCGAGGCCCCAGGAAGGCAACTGACTCCTCCATAGAGTCCCTTCTACATATCAAACCGTCTGTTCCCTGTATTGAAGATTCCTCCATGACAAAGCCTGCCTTCTTTCCTCCTGCTGGGGATCACAATACGGGAGGTTCCCTTTTCTGACTGTATTAGTATTTTTGGAGGAGAGAGACTCTCGTCTTCACCTTCCATTGATTACCGTTTATCCTCCAGAGCCTTGCACTTGTGGGATAGGGGTACATGGTAGAGTGGGATAGGAGAAGGATTTCCTGCCACTTTGAGCCTAGACTTTTTTTCCATTCATTCGCATATTGGTTTCTTCTGCCTTGTACCGCCTGGGGAATGGAATCTGTATTTTTGATGTTGTTGTTGGGGACTTCCCAGTGCCTGCTCATATATTTGGAGGCCAGTGCCTGGCAACACCAGTCTATCTCCCTTTCTGACTTCCAGATGTTCCTCAGGTTTTCAACCTCCACTCGTAGCTTTGCTACCAGGCTGAGCAGATCATCCACCACCTCATATCTCACACCATTGCTATTGCTGTCCCTGCAGCTGTCCTAAGGAAGTGTCAAGCTGTGGCACTCCCTGCAGCCTGACACCTGGACAGCTTATGTGCTTTAGCAGTAGTCCAGTCTGGGTGCCTGTCTCATTTCCAGCAGTGGTGACATGGCCCTCGGATAAGTAACTGCAGCCCCTGTCCTCAGCCTCTGCAGCGGCTGCCCAGCGCTGCGCTCCGCTCACCGCGCTCGTGGGGGCTGCTCTCTCCTCCACGGGGCTTGGGCCGCCTCTCCTGCTGGCGCCACCCCTGCTGCCCCAGAGCTGCTTGGGGCTGCCTGGGTCTGCCACGCTGTCCCTGCTGTGGTGCCTGTGCTTCACTACATGGCTCTAGGCCGCTGATTCAGCTCCTCTCAGAGAGGCTTCGCAGAGCGAGCGGCCACTCTGGAGCCCTTCCCTACGAGGACAATCCTTTGACCTCATTAGGAGCTCTCTGCAGAGCCATGGAAGCTAAGCTAACCTCACTAAAGAAGAGACTTTCATTGCCATTTTCTTCCACGAGTAGCATGAGTAGTTTTAAGGACTGTGCCGTCCTTGGTTATGACCTTCCTAGTTTGACCTGCCTACCAGATAACAGGGCGGTAAACAGAATTCTCTAGAAAGTTCATTGGACTCTGCAGAGCTTACTTTCACAATACTGCATATATAGATGTTGCACTAAACAAGTCTAAAGAGATTATACATTTCTTTTCCATAAATAATATTTTTTTTCTTTAAATATACTAAAACCTTTAAATGTTAGTTATGAGAGCCTAATTTGAAGAAAACAATCTCAATAGACTGTTTCATAGTTCTCAGAGTTGATACAAGTCTTTACCTTAATACCTTCAACACTCTTGTGAAAGCTTTTCTTCTGTTCTGTTTTTTTTTTTTATGGGTACAATGTGTCTTAGGGGGAATGTGTGGTTCCCTCTAGCTGCTTTCATTTTGCCTTGATGCCAGCAAAATGCTTTTGGTATTCATTTAATAATGATACAAAAGTTCTGAAATGAAATTAGAAGGCCGCGTTTTAAGGCAAACAAAAAAGCAAACAGAAAAGCTTCCCCCTGCTGCCCAAACCACATAGCCTCCCTACCAAAATTCTTCCCAAGTTTCATCTGGATTCATTCTAAATTAATAAATCTGTAAGACACATACAATTATTATTTCTAATCTTTTCTTTTTTTAATTCCATTTCATGTCATATTTACACTAGCACCTTATCTACCCTGAATGGTGATGATTCTAACTTGGTGAGCCTTGGCAGTGCACTTGGTGTACAAGACATATGTGTACCTTCTCTGTCCCAAAGAGCTTACACTAACAGGGAAATTTTGCTGAGGTCCTAATTTATAATAGGCCTTTCTCAGTTGTGCTGTGCAAACTGAACACACCTCTTGTTATAATCAACTATAGCAGTGGTGCCAGGCAGGTAGCAACACAGACAGCACTGAGTAGTTAATGTAGCTATTGCAGTATGAACTTTATTGCACTCTCATACAATTGTGTGAACATCTGCTTTTATTACTCTTGTGTTTCCCTGCTTTTCAAAATGTGAGCATTTTTTTGCCTATTATGTTCTCTACCGAACAAAGCCATCAATTTTAAGCATCTTTTCACATTTGCTGCAGAATGAAATCATTTTCTTTTCTCATCAAACAGTGTGTATAATTAGAGTACTTTATAGCTATCTGTATCAAACAATTAGTATATTAATTGCTGAGGGTTGGACTATACTAGTCAGCATGTAAGCAAAATTTTATAAATGTGATTACATTGTTGAAGATGTAATGAACCGGAATGGTGTTTCTATAGACAATGAATCCCTTTCTCCAAAACCCAACAACAAAGCTTTCTGATTTTCATTATAGATAGTCAGTTGTTTATCCTCAAGGGATATTTCCTTTTTCTATATCCTATTTTCTCTTTAGATTTAAAAGGCCTGATTCTGATCTACCTTACTAAAAATTTACTCTAAAGAAAATCTATTGATTTCCAGAAAGTTCATCTGCATATATGAACCATAACTTTTTTTCCTTTTCTTTTGACCCACAGAATTTTGAGCAGTCTTTGAAGGTTTATTACAAATTACTTCTTGTCCTGCTTCTCGGGTTTCCTAACAAATAAATAAGGAGTGGATACCAGCAATTTGTCTGTTAACAAGTAGTTAGCACATTAGTGTAATCATTCACAATCTGACAGAAGTCATACAATAAAATAAGTCAGAGTTCTGACTGGGAGGCATATGCATGAAAAGGAACTTGGAGCATTTGCAAGATTGCCTATCATCTAAGCCATTCTGTGATTCTGTAAAAAAGTGAATGATATATTCTAGGTGCCTAGTTAACTGTCAGTGCAGTATATGAGGCATGGAGGCACTAGACCAGGTTCATGCAGAGGCAGTGGTTGAAACATTGATCCATATTTTAAAGTCTGTACATGACAAACTCGCTGTTTGTCTGGCCATATCTTAAAGTGGAAAGCAGAGGCTTCTTTGTCAACATAGCAAAGAAAAGGTCTCTTGGACTGGATGATCTCAGCTACCACAGACAGCTAGGAAATGCTGGTTAGTTACCTCAGTCATTTGAGGAGGCCGGGAAAGATTTTGTAAGTTATTCATACTTATTAACCCAAAGTGACATTTATAGTGAGCATTTAATGTATCTGTGCTAACAACTATATCTCTAATGTGAGTTTTTCATGTTAGCAATTACTTAATCCTTACCAAGATTCAGGAAATAGCTATTTCATTAAGATTTAGGCCTTTGTTAAGTTTTTTTTGGATATAAAACCAATAGAGTCATTCAGCCTCTTCCTTAACTGCATAATTCAGTTGTCTTTTCCTTTTCTGCTTTTTTTTTTCCATTTTTGTCAGTAAAACAAATGAGCCTTGGGTACAGCAAAGTACTTAGATATTCTGGAATAGAGACATGCATTTCTAACCACTGGAGAAAAAAAAAGGAATTGTTATCATTGATTATGCTCCATTAAAAGCAGTTTTATATCATTGGGTTTTAGTTTATCACTTTCATGATGTAAATCTATAATAAAATATGACACTAATATTCCATTTTGGAGAGTGAAAAGTGTCCTGTTAACAAAAGAAAAAAAATAGTATAAATTCACTAGTAATAAACACCTGAATAATGATCCGACTATTTTTGAGGTATTTCCTGTACCAGTCAAATAAATACATACATTTTTTTGTGGAATTGGCCAACATCTGTTTGCTTAAAATTGATAGGGCTTATATTTCGTTATGTTGTATTATCTAATATACAATCATATAACCAAAATAAAATAAATAGGATTTCCAGAAGGATTATGTCCTGATGCCTAAAACAAGCAAGAATCAGCATTCCTGTATTGAGTTTTCTTCTGTAATATTGATCTTTTAGATAAATTTGGTCATAAAAGTTATTTTTTTAATTTACTGAAGCTAACATTATGAGCCTCAGCAGGATCATGTTTTAAATGACACCAATTAGATTTGATTTAAACATTTTGAAGAGATGCTAAAATTGACTGGTGATTTGGGAGTCAAGGTAAAAATATACTAGCACTATATGACTAAATAATTAGACAAGAAAGTTTCCTGACAAAAAATACTTTTTATAGAAAAACAAAATTATTACAAAATATTAAAATTTATGCCTATTCTTCAGTCACTTAGAAATTGGCTAGTGAACATGGAGTAGGAGGGCACTATCAGACAGAGACATTTCTTTAGGAGTGATGCTGAAAAGTGTGATAGTCCGGTGGGAAAAAGCAGCAACCAAAAGTGAAAGTAAGCCCATCAACATTCTGGCAAAAAAAGAAATCACTTTTCTTTTTTCATTATTCTCTAAATTTTAATCATCTCAATGGTAGTCTTAAGGGCAGTACATCGTCTGGGGCCTTCTATCTGTAATGACAAACATCATACTTAAAGGTCTACCATCTGTTATAAAGATTTCCCTAACGTATCTCAGTCTTTAAGGTAATGTGGTTCACCTGGTTAATTTTCTTTAGAGAATACTTTTGAACATTTTGTATACTGTTAACATTTTCAGTCATGACGGAAATTTTCCATGTCTGAGATAAAGGTAGCTGCTGGTTTAATCATACTCAGATTTTCTTTCATGTTTACTGCATTTCAGTTCTTCTATGGAACTTACACAAGTAAGCATCTCCAAGGCTCAAAAGAAGTAATTCTTGGATCCTTCCATAAAACTTTGGGGATAGCAAGTTAATGTTTTCTGCCAAATACTCTGTATGGTTGAAATTATTCTCACCATCTCTAATGCACACAGCACTCTATGCTTCTGTGCTTACTTTAAATAAAATAGATTTAAATTTTAAAACTATTCCTTATAGCATAATTTTAGTGACACTTAAAATTAATGGTAATGTTTTGTGTTCCTAATAAACTGGTCTGATATTTAAGACCAGTTAAGACCAGATTTTTTTTTGAAATTTTATCTTTATATCTCTATTTATTGCCTACTTAATTTTTTGTATGGTAGCTGTAGTCACAAGATTTTTTTCTTTAACTGCATGGGTCTTTTTTTTAATAAAATATTTTCATAGTTTCTTCACTCTGTTAATAACATCAAGGTGCTTAAAGCTTTTGTTTCATTGATTTCTTTCTTTTGAATTTTAAGGGAAAATTTGAAATGCTCCTTGTTTAGATAAAGATTGATACCCATGGAAATAATTTGCATCAAAGTATATCAGGTATACTACTAGATAATGCTTGTTTTTAATAGGCTTTACTGTATGCAAACTGCACAAAAAAAGGCAAAAAAAACATGTGATAGCTTACTAAAAACACAGAAATTTATCATTTGAGAATGCTGTGTCCTATATAGGTAGATTTTCCCTTCTGATGAGGTAGTAAATGGGTGCTCTCTACTACATCTCAAGATTACGTATATTACCATTATTTTGTTTATGCAAAGCTAAATTACTATTGTGTCACAATAGTGAAATAAGGTAATTGCTGCATTGATTCTGCCTCCTTGCTACGCCTTGCTCCTGTTCTTCACAAAAAATATATTCTTAGTTGTTGCTTTGCACGGTATCACCTGAAATTCTGAACCTCTAAGCTGTAGAAGACAGTGCACAGGCAGACAGTAGAAATAAAATAGATGGCTAACCTGTCTGCAGGCGAACTAGACAAGACAAACACCCTTTTTATCAACAGAGATCTGATCTCTGATCAATCACACACTGAATGTTTTGTTTGACAGTGTCTAGAAATCTGTGGCTAAATCTCAAAACTGGATGTCCAATGATTCAGTCTAATGACATCACACAAATCATCAGTATTTTTTCTGTTCTTGACAGACAAGACTTTCGAGATTATTTAACACATTTTTTATTGAACTGCATTGAAATTCTAAAGCCTTTTTCTGTGGCAGCTGTAGAGGTGGCAGCTGTAGAGGTCATACTTAATAGCTAATACTCTACATATTTTATCATACAACGAGTAGTTCTGTAAAAAATTCTTTCTCTGGATACCATGAAGTACAAGGTTGAGTTTCAGAAAATGAATTTCTTGATGTCTAGAATAATTCAAAAGTGAAATATCACTACAGCTTTAAACCTAGAAATTCAGACATCAGTAAGTAATGTGTTCTAATTGTCGCTGCCCTGACTATGTCAGAGAACACAAAAATACACTGTCCTGATTAAGTAACATTTTTTCACAGGTGATACAAGATTGAATTCTGATCTTTCCCACACAGGAAGCAGACAAGAGATTTTGCAGGCTTGATGTAACTGAACATAATAATCTTGTTACCACTAACTCAGGACTGTTTAGATAAAGAAAACTTTCTTCCCATTTGCAAAAGTCCTCCGGAATTTTAAGGGGTTTTGGATAAAACCAAAAGCAAGTGATAAACTTTTCTGGAAAAAGCTTTAGAATCTAGTACAGAGGAGAATTTCTGCAACACCTCTACGGATTTAGAGATAAGTAATATCATTAAATTCTATATGATAATAGACCTACTCAAGAATACATAGTAAAAGCATTGTTAAAGGAATTTTGCATGAATGTCTACCTACAGATATGAAGTAACTGAATTCACAAGATCCCCGTGATTAAAGACAGAAGGATTAACATTTTTTTCTTACAGTCCCATTCTTCTCCAGTGAATACAATGTTTTCCACTCCAGGCAGCAATGCCTGGCCCCAGACTGCGCTGAGAGCACAGGGTCTCCAGCCTGTACGGTCGGCCACTGCTGGTGCCAGCGGTGCTCAATGCTGCATCTGCCTGGGGCCAAGGCACCTGAGCTGGAAATGGTTTGAGATGGGACTGGGACAGAGGAGGGAGGAACCATGAGTCCCTGGGGCTCAGGATGCTTCACTGTGCCCTGTCACCACCTGTCTGGCTGTGGAAGGCTGCAGCTGCCACCCATAGGACCTGGGAGGTTTGCAGCTGTTTTGCCAAGGCATACCTGTGAACTTAGATGCCTCTCAGAAAGTAACTCTTGCATTATTTGGTGAGGAAAAATCAAATAATTTCATGGACTCTTTGTTTCTTAGTAAGTAACAACCACAACATAAGGGAAAAAAATATGAAGGAGATGATTGTTTTAAATCTGAATATTGTGGAAGAGCAGTAGTTCCAATCTTCTCACTTCTATGCCTGAACTTGGCAAGGGTCCAGCGCAGCCAGTGGAAGAGAAAATAAGATAGCAGTTACAGACAGGAAAGTAAGCACTGAAAAACAAAACAAAACAAACAAGCAAACAACTCAACAGAAGTTATACAGAAGTCCCAGGTACTAATCCTGCATCTTCAATCACACATGTCTTGCAGAGACTTGGCACGAGCGGCAGATTACTAAGCAAAGTTATGAAGAATATTAAAGAATTCCAGTTCAATCTTCACTGTAGTTCCATTAATATGGACTTTTGTGTTCTGCATTAATTATTCACTAACCTTTATTTGTTGTGCTTTATTCTCTTGCTATTAATTTTAATGTGGACCAAATAGAAACAGAGCTGTCATTTTAATTAGAAAAGCTCTTAACTATAGCAGTAAATAAAACTTTATAGCAATATGGAATTGCAGATTTACTTGTGTGATGGTGAATTTTAGATTTAATGGGGTGACTACAGTTTGCAGTTCTTTTTAGTTGAATCATTTTTGGTATGCTTGAAGTCTTGCGAGTTTCATATATTCCAAAATAATCCCTAAATTGAAATTCCTGGCATGTCTTTTTGACTCAAGGTACCTCCATGTCAGAGATTCTCGCACAAGCTTGTAGCAGGCTGGTACAGCTACATCACAGAGGAATTCAGCAGTGACGCAAGTGACAGTAGGGTCATGTTCCTGTTTTGAGTCAAGTGAGGGGGTGCATTTACAGGATGAATTTTAGTAGGAGGGTGAAGTCATTTCCGATCCTTGCGTGGCAGCACAGCTTTAGCATTCCTCCATCAGGCTCACAGCTCTGAAAACCCTGAGATATAAACTGCACCTAACCTTCCTAGTAGATCTACACCTGATTACCGTGACAAGGCCGTGTAGTCCCAAGCAGATCCTACTTTAGACCATACACTATGGCCACTAGTGTGTCTGAGGCAGATATATAATTACAAAAAAAAGAAGAAAAAAATGGGAGTCTTTGCACTTTGCTTTATTACTATCAATACGCCCTGTGCTTTTATGATTCAAGTATCTTCCCATTTTCATTTGTATTTTCTATCTCACTGACAAACTGAAAAATCAGAATTTTATAAAATGTCAAGTGCTTTGAAGAGATTGTCTTTGAGAAAGCTTAATAGGATCTGATTTTCAGAGAGTTTTGTACATTCAAAACCATTAGTAACTTAGAAGGTCAAAATCTTCACTAAGCACATAGCCATCCATGGCAACATTCCAGTCAGGTGAGCTATCCCACCTGCCTCTGCAATTGCAATGAGATCATGACCCTGCAAGCGCATACACATCTCTGATTCTTCTTGTTTGTTCCCCATGCCACATGCAATGGCATATAGGCATTTCAGGGAGGTAACTGAGCCTGACTGCTCTGTCTCTGTAACTCTCCCACCATCCTTCCTAGTTTAATGCTCTCTTAACCAGGCTGACCAACATACTGGTTGACGTGTTCCCCGATTACTGAAGTAGTTCCCATCTCTCTCCATTAGTTGTCAGTCTTCAGAGTCCAAAGGTCATAGAAAACGAAACTGTGTTGTCATCACCAGCAATGCAGATAGTTGTTAACCTGGAAAAACTGTTCTTCAACATCCTTTCCTCTTGCTAGGAGAGAACATGGGCTTGTAGACACTTGACCCTCATCCCTTGAGCTCCAAAGTCCTGTTTCATGGTCTCTAGTTTCCCCTCAATATCACTGATACCCACATGGAAGAGCAGCCATGACTAATAGTGTGAAATCTGGACAAGCCTTGGCAGTCTCCCCATGACATCTCTTATTTGAGCTTGCCCTCTACTCAGCCCTGGTAAGGCTGCATCTGGAGTTGTGTGCAGTTCTGGGCTCCCCAGTACAAGAGAGGCATTGAACTGCTGGAATGAGTCCAGCAAATTGCTACTAAGATGATGAAAGGATCTTTTATATGAGGAAAGGGAGTGAGGAAGCCTGGGGAAGAGATGATTGAGGGGGGGATCTTATAAAAGTGTTTAAACATCTGAAGGGAGAATGCCAGGAGAGTGGAGTCACACCTGTCTTTCAGTGATGGCCAGAGTCAGGACAAGAGGTAATGGCCGCAAACTGAATTAAGCAAGTTCCACCTGAATATTAGGAAAAAACTTGTTTACAGTGAGGGTGACAGAGCATGGGAACAAGTTGCCCGGAGAGGCTGTGGAGTCTCTGTTTCTGGAGATATTCAAAACCTGCAAGGACATGATCTTGTGCATGCTGTAGGTGATGCTTGTGTAGGTGGTGCTTGTGTGTGAAGTGGATTAGATGAGCTCTAAAGACCCCTTCCAACTTCAATCATTCTGTCATTCTGTGATCTTTTCTCAGAAGCAGTTTATCACTTAAAACTGACTTGTGTGTATTGTTCACATTTAAATAGTATATAAACATGCTACTTGGAATCAAAACCTAGCCCAGTAAGAGTTTATCTAAAGTACAGTGTTACTTAGAAAGGTGAAAAAAAAACTATGAAATATCAGAATGTCTCTCAGAAAATTCTCATTTTTTTAGTCTACAAATAAAAATACACTTGAAAGCAAAAACACTGTTGGTGGTATTGTTTTACAGAATGGAAAAGTAAGATAGGAAGATATAGAGCATGCCTATAAGATCATAAAGTGGGAGAGGGGACACGAGATACACAAACAATACCTTGTAAGTAAGGAGTACATCGGGAAAGTAAACTTTGTTAAACTAAACTTTGTTTAGTTTCCATTTTGAACCTAAAAAAATGAGCAGTGGATTTAAGTAACAAGTTTTCTGTCCAATGAAAAAGCAGAGACATCCAAGTGTTAGCATTATTTTTATTTGAATAAACAAGGTGTTATGAGTATGAGATTAGCTCTTTATTTTGAAAGATTTCTGAACCACCTGTTAGCATTAGCATTATCAGATTTATATTCATTATGTTTTCTGAGAATTTCCACTTCCACTGATTTACATTTCCTCATACATAGTCTGTTCTATTTACCACTAAATTCTGAGAGGTTATATAATTAATTTACTGAAAAAATGCAAAAATAGCAAGAGAAGACTAAAGTTGATATGACAAAGTAGGAATACTTTAAATCATAGAATCATAGAATCACAGAATGCCTAAGGTTGGAAGGGACCTCTAGAGGTCATCTAGTCCAACCCCCCT
>JAUBNY010000305.1:407478-426874 GCA_032275445.1 Crypturellus soui | reverse complement strand
AGCATGTAGCTCCAGTTGCCAGCTGCAGGAATCGCAGGCAGGGCAAGGGAGGGCAAGAGGAGAGCAGTAAAAGAGGTCACCCTCTCTTGTGCCCTTTCTTTTCTCATCCTTCACTCTGAGTAAATGTCAGTGGGATATCAATGGGAAGGAGGCAATCCTGGGCAAACAAGCATAAGAGACTTAGAGTGTGTCCTGGCATGAGACATGATGGAAGCATTCTCTTCCCCATTCCCTAATTTTGTGCTGCTGAGGGCTCAGCTGACCGCAGGGATCAGCATCAGTGCAGCCCCATGGGCACCACATGCTGAACCACCTCATGCTGGAATGAAGGACAGAAAAGAAGGTGGTACACAAGCTGCAAGGAAGTCTTAAACCACCTAGCATTTTTTTTGTTCTACATAATTAAAAAAAAAATCATGTTCAGCTCTTGCTCCTTGAACTTTTTGTTGTGTGTTTTTTTTTTTTTCCTGTTTATATGATTTGCTGAATTTTCTGCACACAGCCAAAGCTTAAGCTCTGGAGATGGCTCTCAGATTCACCTTTTGAGAACATTTTGCTTTGTTCCTTAACTATGGCTATTTATTTATTTATTTCCAGAGATGTGTGTGTGGATGAAAGTTTTTGGCAGCCTCCTATTCAGCTTTTTTTCTCTTGTTAAATTGTCAAGTTCCACAACTAAGCCACTAAATTCTACCGAGATTTTCTGATCCTATTTGTCAGACTATATTGCTGAAATTGAGAAAGAAGAGTGAATTTAAGGATTAATTATAGTTTACTTGAAAAAAAATAAGTTAAATAGTTAAATAATAAGAGAAAACATTAAAATTAGAGAATCCTGAACCCTTTATTTTATTCAATCATTTCCATAAATTGGCCTTAACTTTTACTGCCCAAGTTCTGGTATTCTGAGCGAGCTCTCCTTCTCAAAAATAGCACCATGTTATTGCTTGAACAGGTTCAGAGCATATTTAGGGATAACACAAAATAAAACATTGTATTTTTTTTTATTGAAACTGGCTTGTTACACGCATTTGTTCTACAGCATATTTGTTGTAAGATCTACTCGATAAACCCAAAGAAATACAGTCCAAGGAGGACTCTAGTCTGGCTCAAAATTTATCCTGCAGGCTGAATTTTGTTTCCACTGTGGGTAGTATATGCGTGCTTACGCGTCTGAGATGCCCATCAACTTTAATGAGCTCAGTATGCCCTCTTTTAAGCTTGGAATAGTTGAGACCTAAATGGAATAACTAAGGTAATTGTGATTTACATTTTCAGAAGTTGTTTAATGTGTTTAATATTTCATAAGAGCCTGTTATTTTTAGATATTCTTTATAGTGACTGGTGGCTGGTTTTATTTTGAAAGAGGGTGATGCATAATACTAGAATTTCATATCACTCATAACAAACTCTCATGTCGTGCTCCCTTTATAGCAAACACATTTTAAATTTATCCTTTATGTTCTTGTTCTGTAAGGCTTTTGAGCACTTGCTGGGCTCTTGAGCACTTGAATGCCAAATAATGTAAAGAAAGCAGGATAGTGCAAGTTTATTAGGGACCAAACATAAAATGTGAGGTAGTAAATGGTAACTTTATATTAGTATATGAAAACTTGCTTGAATTGTGAGCCATGTCTGAGAGAATGTGTCTCATTCCATCAATGGAATGGAGAAATTCCTTAAGGGAGAGTATAAGACTAGGGGAAAAGTTATGCTTAGCTATTTGTTGTTGAGATTCATGCACTGAGAAAGGTGGGAGAGGTGGATTCGCATCATCTCTTTGCTCTCATAGATCTCTCTAGGGAACACAATGTCAATAGTATCTGATTTGGGAAAGAAAAGTACCATATGGCAAATGTTCTGCAGAGGATGTTGACCGCAGTTTTTCAGTTACTGACAATGGCTTCCATTTCTGACAGAACAAGCTGATTTCTGCTTGCAACCAATGATACTGTTGAAAGGAGGCTACCAACTGTATTTTCATTACCTGGGGTCACTCACATGCAGACTTTTGCTTTTTGATATTCCACATGAAGGCATTGCAGAATCAAGCTCATATTCAATACTTCAAGCGACTTTGGGATGATAGGCACTATAAAAATAACTCCTATTTTTCTTTCTGATGCCATTTATAAGTGGAAGAGCCTGACACTCTTCCAGATATTTGATAGAACTTTCATTACCATGAAGAAAGTTGTTGGCTTTCCCTAAATTAAATAAATAAATACCAGTGTTCTTAACTGCACAGTTCCTATGTTTACGACCTTTAGGTTAAGTTTCTGTGGTGAGGAAGTAGTTTAGAAATCAGTGTGTTTCAAAGTTAACCTACTATCACTATTGGATAGTAGAAGGACAAAATAAGGTCAGGAAGGATTAAGGCATAAAGGACACTGTTACAAGAGAGGATGGATGCTGTGAAGTCATGCCTGTCAGGAGGAGACATTCATATCAGGAATGGCTGTTAGTTCCAACAGTGTCATTATCAATCTTTCGATCTTATCTGCAAGTTGGAAGTTTGAAGTTTGCAACTTCCAAATGTATTTGGAGATAAGAACAGTAATATTGTTTACATTTTGTTTTACATTTTTTCTTCCTTTCTGAGTTTTGGTCAATGGAATTAGCTGATATGATTATTGCTCCATTATTGCTCCATGGAAAAGGGATCTCTGGAGTGCATGTTGTCCAACTTACCACTCAAAAGTATGACTGTGGTCAGCAGCAGGTTCTTTTTTTCAGTTAGCCTGCTATTAAATTGCCTTCTTTTTGTCAGAAGCAAAACAAGTCCAGCCCCCTCAATCTCCCAATAAATTACATGAATTCTTGTTTCTTAACCATATTGAAATCCCTCCTCAGATCTCTCTCTCTGTTTTTCTCGATATCCCTTTTGAACTGGAGACCAGGTATGATCTTATGGGTGCTAAATAGCAGGGAGAGGTAGTAATTTTTCTCTATCTGCTTGTCTTTTCCCATGAAATTTATGCTTGTCTGATCCACCAGACTCTTGTGCATTGAAGCTCTACTGTCTAGTATCAGTCTAATCTATTATCATCTGCAGGTTTGATGAGGGCACATTCTGCAGCATTATCCATGTTGTTGACGAACATACTGAACACTGAACAACATAGGGCCCATTACTGACCCCTAATGTTCTCTGCTTATTAATGGCTCGTAACCAGTTAAACTACTGATTTCTATTCTCTGAGCCTCGAGGTCTGGCCAGTTTTCAGCCCACCTAAGCATAGTTTGTTTTTCCAGCAAATACAATGTCATCTTCCAAATGAGAATGATGCAGGATAGTGACAAAAATCTTTCTGATTGCAAAGTATGTGATACTCTCTGCTTGATCCTCATCCACTCAGCCTGTTATTTCATCATGGAAGGCAATCAGATTGATTTCCCTCTGCTAAATCCATCTTTGGAAATGGTTTACAAGAAGGCGTGGTCTGTGATCTTTCCTTGTAGTGAGAGGAGGCTGGATGAAAGTTCACCAAGGGCTTGCCTCTCTACTTTCTTAAATCTTAGCCTTCTTCCAGACATTACAAAGTTTTCTCAGTTGTCAAGAGAATTTGTAGGTAAGAGAGAGCAGTTTTGACTATGTTTTTAGTGTTCTCAGGTGAACCCCATCTGGGCCCATGGTCTAACATACCCTATCTATGTAGTTCCAAACCTGTTGATTCCCCCACTTATGGATATTTCTTTCCTTCCCAATTCATGCTAGGGCCTCGTGTGAGGTCTGGGAGCAAACTTTGTCTTTGAAGACTCCCACGGAAAAAGTCATTGAGTACTTCAGCTTTTTCTGTAGCATTCATGGTGGATTGTCTTCCCCATTTGAAAATAGACTGTTTCTCTGTACTTCCTCTTAGTACTAATGCTTTCACAGTCTCCTCTTGCTACCTTTTGTACTCTTTAGTAGTTTTAGCTCTAGTTATTTTTTGGCTTTATATCATACTGAAGTGTTCAAGCAATGTTATTATGATCTGTCTTTGTTGCCTGTCCTCATTTCCACTTCTTTCCTGCTCTTCTACTTCATTTTTATTCATTTAATAGCTCAGGCCTCTTTATGAAGGCTTTTCAATGTGAGCATGATACAGTCAATGAGAGGACACTTTCGGAAAGAGTGAAAGATAAACTCTTGGGATTAGATTTAAAAAAAAAAAAAGATTTTTTTTTTTCTGAAGAGGTTAAAATACAGTCGGGAAGCAGTTCCAAGGAATCCACAAAATTTTGTTGCATATCGAAGAGGCCTTATTAAAACTGGAGGCTGTCACACAATGAACACGAAATGAATATGTATTAGTGTAGAGAAGACAAAACTGGTCATGAGTTTATAAAAATAAAATGAGTGCCATTCTAGAAGGAGGAAGTAAAATACACTTTGTAGAAATGTTCCTGTTTTGAAGATGGAACTCTGCTGATGTTAAACATTCTAGTACTGAGTTTACTGACTCTAAACTGTGTGAAATATTCAATAAATTTGTATTCTTGAAGCATAACTTCAAATCGACAGGAGTTTAGAAGTTTCTTAACTAGCAAGGAGCATATGGTAGTGTTCATAGCTTTTAATTTTCTGCTTTTAAACATAGGCACTTTCCAGTACCTCGTTGCAATAACATTTGGAATGTATGATGAGCACATATGAGCATTGTATGACTATGCTCATCTATTGCATTGTTTTCTTGGGGAGTGGTGTCCTAAAATCTGTGGAGTGGTAGAATGACTGGAGAAAAACAGTTAATTTCCCTTCCTCCCCTCCCCTTCCCTTTTACTTTATTGTATTATTTTTTTTTTAGCAAAAGGAAACAAGAATGCAAATTTCAGGCAGAAAGATCTTTTCATTTTCTTTTTCTTTCTCTTTTTCCCATGGGGAAGTGAAAGTACAAAATTTCTTCACGCATCTTTGTCACCTGGAGCCGAAGTGTCTTTTGAAGGCTCAGGTAAGATTTTTGAATCCTTGAGTGATTTTTCAGGACTCTAAGCACCCTAGCCCTCTTCCTGAATTCATCTCAGAGTTGCAGTGGAAGGTTTCAGTATATCATGTCTTGTTTGCTCTTGTCTTGCAAATTGTGTTGCCAATTACATGCACACAATCCAAGGACAGAGGGAATACAAAATCCCAATTATTCTTCTTTGATATCTGTTTTCCATCTGCTGAGTTCAGGTGCTTGAAAAGCCATTGGGCAAAGGAGTGTTATAGACTCCAGGTACTTATGTGATAAATTTCCTAATTTTGCTTAGTTTTGGTTATGTCACTTTTAGATATCTGGGATACTATGAGGTTTGTGTGTCCTTTCACTGTCCCAGTTTGGACTCACAAAGTAATTATTGGTGATTAAATCACAGAATAGTTAACTAGAAGAGTTAATGAGCTATTACATATTAATAATAAAGATGTGTCTTTGCTGTTCAAGCAGTCATCAGTCCAGTGAGAAGGATCAGCCTCCATTGCTTCTTGGAGTGGGCTCATCCTCAGTGTTGTGAATTTGCCATGTTCTGATTCCCTGTCTACTGAGCTGATAACTCCTGCTGCCTCAACAGTCTTATGCCTTTCTTCAGTCTTGCCTTTCTTACCTGCATACCTGTAGGCTACAGCGTACCTCACAGGTCTTACTCTGAGAGATTTCCTGTGCTGTGGTTCCTGAAAGGCCCATGAAAAAAGAAAAAAATCACTTTTCTTCCCAAAGAAAGAGAAAAAATGAATTACACATATAGATGGCTTTTAAAACGGATCTCAGACACCCATACATTTGCAATGCTTCGACTGTAACAGGCAGTCCTGCAAGCTTGCACCCCAAATCTCAGGTTTCTCCTAGCTGCTACTCAGCCATTCCTCAACCTCTTATGTTTACCAGCTTCCTTTAAGAGGTCAAGGAGCAAACAATGTAATTTAATACAGCTCAGAGCATCAGTAACACATGAAGGCAACAGCAGAACACTCTCATGTAAGGAGACAGATGATCTCACTTGCTTTAGGTCATATTTCTTTTTGCCTTTCAGGCCATCCTCCCCCCACGCATAAGTGCTCTGCCAAGTGGAGAGGTTAATGGGGGCTATGCTGTGGCAGGGGATCTTTATTGAGTGCTAAAAATGCAGTTGGCTTTTAAAACCATAAAAAAAGCATTTTGTCTGTCCCAGGGAGTCACTTTTTTTCTGCGATAGTGTAGCACAGTTCTGCATGAATTCTACTTATCTGTCTCTCTCTTTGCAGAGCAAAGAAGCAGAGTAAATGAGCCATAGAAACTCAACCAGTTTCTGCAATTTTAAAATTCTTTTTGAGATGAAGATATCAGTGCCCACAGTTCCATGTGTGCTAAGAAGCCTCACTGGCAGATGAGTGCTGAAGCATGACCCCTATGTCCCTTTTAGGTCATCGGAGCTAGAATGATCTCAACCCATTTAGCTTTCAGGTTATGCATTGGTCAAGTGAATGCTTACTTTGAAGTCATTTCAGCCAAGAAGGTTAAAGGTTGGCATTTGCAGTTATGACTTGTATTTCCCAGCTTTAAACTTCTCCTGCTATCATAAAGTCAGTTTTTACCATAAGCAATTGAACACATTTAGAAAAGTTATGAAATAATTATTCGTGTTTCATTCTTCTTCTTCCATGTCTTCTTTTTTATTATTTTATTTTCAATGTTGCTTTGCTTTTGTCCTTTTAAACTACTTTTGAAGATGAATTTTCTTTTCAACTGGTTTTCATATACCTCGTAAATCCTGCTCTAATGAGACCTTGCACTTGCAGGTAATAACATCAACTCCTTTTCTATGCAATAGTTAATAGAACCACCTAATAAAACAGAAAATCTTTCTCCTAATCCCCTTTATCAATTATGCCTTCACATAAAGATCCCTCAGACTGCTTGGAACCTGCGTAGTGGTAAATGACAAATGAAATTTTATTGCAGTGTTTCACTGGTGCATGTTAAGCAGACTACTACAGAAGCTGCAAATTTCTGTTACTGTATATTCGTTGCCAATCCTTTTAGTAAACAGCATTTATCTCCTTTTTTTTTCCCCAATTCAGATAAAATAAATTATTAACAGTATATGGAAGGAAAAAAAAGTTAGAAAAATTAACATGATGGGATACTTATTGAGGTTTATTCCTCCCTTTCTTAAAAGAACTTCTTTGTTTTACTTTTCAAATTAAAGAAGTATTCTTTAAAGATGATATATGAGCAATTGCGTAATCTCAGCATTGTGCAATGCTTATATATGTATATGTGTGTATATATAAATGTATTCTGAGAAATTTATAGCTACCTTTAAATTAGAAAAAGCTCTGTTCAGGAGCATTAGAATAAATAATGAAAAGTGGTTCCGAAAAGTAACCAAAATACAGTAAACTATGATGTTTGGCAAGAAATGAAAAAAACCTTAAATATAATGGAATCTACTTAACAGATTATATACATATATATCAGTTGTCACTTGAGACAGAGCTAAGGTTGGAATAACCTGTATTTTTCCCATTTGTATTTTAAATTCAAGATAGTGACAGATCCTGTGCGCTGCCTATAACCCTCTGTCTACTTAATAAAGTGTGTTTGCCTATGTGTGCATTGTGCATATATTAACTGCTTCATAACAGTTTGACTTCTTAGCTGACTTAGCTGACAGAAAGAATTTTTTTTTTTTTAATATTGGAAAAAGTACTTACTGTAAATGCTATCTAGTCATTTATTAATGCTAGTAGAGACCTAAATTTTCTAACAAACTTTGACAGTTAAAAGAAGAGAGATAGGAAGCTCATTTGCCAGATTTCTTTCCTCTGGGAAGACTGTAATGGGTGATAAAACCTTCTTACATCCAGGTCATTAGCTTGAATATAGGTCATACTGGCAGTGACCTATGCTATGCTGGTGGTGGTTTTCATCAGGCAGCCTTCCAAGTGGGTATTTTCAGCCCAAAAGTGTTTTCTTTGTGTGTACAGTTACAGCTTAAATGGAAAAGGAGTATAGCTATCCTTTCATTTTGCAAGCTAGTCCTTAAAGGTAGGTTTTGAGGTATATTGCCATTGTGGACATGGCCTGTGTTAGGTTTTCTTTTTTCTTTTATTCTTTTTTTTTTTTTAATAGAAAGGGAGGGACAACTAAATGTTTTCTACCTCCTTGCAGCTTCCTTTTCACTCCCCCAAAATAGTGGCAAAATCATCTACATAGATGAGCTCTGTTCAAACATAAGAAGTAGTTTCTCCACCTCAGAAAATTAATATTCTGATTAATGCTGTTAACTCTGACTGACTCAATGGAACTATTTGTGAAAAAAAATTGGATTGAATGTGCTTTCACCCCTATATCTCAACAAAGGAAAATTAGCAGTTTTGTGCTTTGCATAAGCACACAAACATATTGTCTTATTGTTACCAAAATCTGTGGGGCTAAACAAAGATACCATCCAGTAGGAGCGGTGTTGACCCAACATTTAGGAAAGTTTAAAACCTTTTATGTTGCTTAAGTACGTTTGGTCAACCTTCTGTAGCATTTCTTTCTTCTATCACAATATCTATATACTTTAGCATTTGAATACAACCTAGGGTCTCCCTCTCCCCTTTAGTATCATCTGTACAAAAGAAAAAAAAATCTTAAGAACTCTTAAAATTTCAAGTGTAAAATCAAGTACACTTGAAAAAAAAATACCCTTGGCAATAAACATACATCCAGTGCTGTTTTATGTGATATGACATGAACATTGATGAATTTGTTGAACCCCTACTGTTGATTAACACACTTTTGTGAAGCTCAGTGGCCCCAAGTGGCTTTCTGTAGCAGATCAAGATTAATTTGCAGTAAAGGATATAAAGTCACATACAGTAAATGTGGTGGTGATGAGGCACAGAAAGCAACATCTATATCATCACTGTTGACAACCCATCCATGTGCATTTTTAACAGACCTAAGACATTAATCTCCATATAGGAGACTATAGATCTTATCTAAGTTTCATATTCTGAAACAGTTATAATGCCCGTTTTAATGTGTTTGCTTTTGTTTTTTTTTGCTGCATGTAATATTCAGAAATCCAGATTAGATCCAGACCTTAGCTTGTTCAGGGTTAGGTTGGTGCTTCAGGAAACTGTTAAAGATAGAGTTGGAAGAATTATTTTGGTCTTAGATGTGCAACTCCTTGTGTAGAACTACATTTTGAATTACAGCTCGCTGATACAGCAAATAAAGAATTGGCGAAACCTATTGGAGCCCTACACAAAAATCAGCAATGAAAGATATTCTAGAGATGATAATCAGGTGTTATAATCACAGTTACTTACTATACTATTCAGGACAGTAAACCTTTTTTATGGATAAAAAGCACATTAATTTGTGGGAAAAGTGTAAAAAAATATAATGGATGGCATCCATGAACACAATATTTCTAATTTAGAATAATTGAAAAGAAAATGTGCATTTCTCAGATCAATCATAAAATACAGAAGTTATCTGAAAAGAGGTCTGTATTTTATCTAGAATTTCAGGCATGTAATATGGGACACTTATTGTGTATGCCTTTTGTAGCTGACACAGGATTTTCCATGTCCTCTCTTTCATGGTGCAGGGCTGGCATATATGTATTTTTTTTCCTAACACTATGGCAAAAGCAGCATGATAGTAGCTGCATCACTGCTTCATCCTTTCCTGTGACCTGGGGCCCCAGTCCCAATAGCCTTTTTTTTCCCCCCATAATATTTGGTTACATAGATTGCACTTACTCTGTTTCATGTTATTTGCTTGTGTACTGACACAAGGACATGCATTATTTTTACATAGTTTAAAGCTTTCAAAGAAGGGACGGCAGTAGGAAAAAGTGCAAATTTAAACCAATCAAAGGATAGTGAAGAAAAAACAGTATTTCAAGCAAATTCAAGTTTAAGGAAACTAAATCTTTAACAGCAGACAGTTTACCTCAGCAATCACCTCTAAAGGATCCTCAGAGGTATGATGTTTGTCTCTGTACTCCGCAGGGAGAATCCCTTTAATCGGATAATTTATACTTGCACTCTCAGCACTGTGGCACTCAAAGAACTGGCAGTACAATGTGACTGTGTTCAGAGGGCATTTATGATTGCCTTGTGTGTTTTGCAGAAAGTAGTCACTGTGGTGATGAAGCAAGGCGAATGTTCTTTCTAAAATGCTCTGAAATGTTAAAGTCTTTCTTTAGAATTAATGTTTTTCTTCCCAGCGGTCTTGCCTGATGTCCATCACACACAAAAAAATCAAGCATTGCTGCAGAAAATACCAACAAAATAGCCCCTTGTCAATATTTACAAAAAGCCCAAGTCTCATGATCAGAAAATACAGTCCCAGATTTTACTGCAGGTAAATCTTGTTTTAAAATATGACATTTATGAAGAGATTGCTGTGACATAACATTTTACATTCATAAAACCTGACAAACTAAACAACAATGTAAAGAAACTAGCAATTTTAATAAATCAAATTTTGTGATAAATAACATGGAAAGTATGCTTCAAAGACTAGGAGTGAAATTACTAGAGCATTACTTTTATAAACAAAGGGATTAACCCCAAACCCATTGAAGTCAGTGGCTGTCTTTTGATTAACTTCAGTGGTTTTTGATCAGGTCTTTACTGTCAGAGATTTAAATATTTTTGCTTTAATATCAGTTCAAAAAGTTGTAGTGTTATTGCACAGAAATTAGTTTTAATCCATGCCAAACTGTTCTGTATCTTAGGTTGTTTCTTTTAATTCTACAATTTTTAAACCTTTTTAATTTTTGTACTTGGCTTATCCAGGGAATTGTATATAAACCTGCCAACTTTCTCCTTTTGGGTTTTCATATAAGTAAGCGAAACCAAATACTGGGTTTGAGGAATTTGTCCGTGGAAAATGAGAGTGATTTGCCTCACTGTGGGGTCTTGGATATTGAGCTGAATTAATGTTCTTGTTATTAGCAGCATAAAGGTTATAGAGTACAGAATAGTTCAGAAATTAGGGGAACATTTGGCACACCGAATTCAGGGCAGGAGTATGCATGTTGCTTGTCATCACGGAAACTCATTTGTTTGTTGTAGTAAATCTGTTACCTAAATGTGAGATGGGTACAGGCCAAAGGCCTATCTGTATTTCATACAGGGAGTTTTCTGGCCAGAACTGGCAAGAAGTACATCTCAAAACAACTTCTTTTCTGCTTGACTTTCTGTGACCTTGAGCTATTCCATCTGTCCTTGCCCAAATGCTACCTGTGTTGCTTCAGGTTTGCTCTGATTTTAGCTAAGCAAATCCTAAACTTTTAGTGTATTGGGTTAGAGATTAGTTTACTCTGCACATATTTAGTGCAGTAGAGCACCTCTATGAGCAAAGTCCTCCCAGCCCCTTGTCGAATAAAGAAAATACAAGAATGAGGAACAAGAAGGTATTGAATATCTTCTCTCCTAGGTTTATGTTTCCATGAGATGCTGAATAACTTTCTCATGCAGTGCACAATTCCATAGTCTGCATTAGTCTTCCCTTCGTTTGGCTATAGCATAGCACAATTTTTATGCTGTGACTGAGATACACAGATGCAGGAACACATACCAACAAAATAATAATTATAAAGAGCTTGCCTTTTATATTGAAGTTGAGGAAATAAATGTAGATGGCATTTTTTATATATATATGTCATATAGATACTATAGGAAAATATATGTAGGTAGGTAAAAGGCATAAGGATTAGTTCTGAAAGTAAAGTTAGTTCTGCAAGAAAACCTTAAGGAGAAATTTCTAACCTAGCTGAGGACAACACATACAGGAAAACTTAGGCATAACCTGTTTGTTCAAAAATATATGATACTACTAAAGGGTGTAGCTTAGATAAAGGTCTCATAGTTTCCAAACTTGGAGCATTTACCCAAATGCTTTGATGACTACTTGTTGTTATTGGTCAAACTGAAAAAGATTTTCCGATGTCATATTTTCTGGTTAAGGCACTATCTGCTGAATAGCTCAGTATAGTCTCCTAATACTTTTAAAAACATGGTACTGCTGTCAATGCACTATCATCAGGATCATGAGTAGGTCATGGATGAGTACTGTAATTCAGATACTCACCCTCTGTTGGTAGGGGGGAAAAAAAAGGTAAATATCATTTTTTTTTTGTTTTAGAGAATAAATCTATCAATATCTTATAAGAAAAAAAGCAGTACAATAGTAAACAAGAGTCCACAGGAATTTTACTTGTGTAGTTTAGAACTGAGCAGGTATATGAGAGCTAGAATGGTAAAAAAAAAAAAAAAAAAAGGACATTTCTTGGTCAGACTGTATGCTATTTTTAAAGCTTGCAAAATGTTGAGATTTTTGGAGGTGATTATATTAATCCATCTATTATTTTATAATGTTATTTTTGAATCCTGTATTTTAGTCCTGAAGTAAATTTTTACATTAGCATTGTTCTCCTTTATATTCTTGTCCTGAAAGGATTTGGCAAGCTGTTCAGAACTCAGTTGACAGATCTGGATAAATGAACTGATTGTTATTATAAAGGAAAAAAAATGAAGAATAAATGTTCTTTTTTTTTTTTTTGTATGGAAAAACTACTGCATAATATTGATGGAGAAAAGCATTTCTTCTCCGTAGTTTGTTCTCTGCAATCAAACTATGATAATTCCTCAGCCTTCTCTATTTACTACCCAGATATCTATCTTATCCCTTCAGGTAAGATGAGCCCATGCATGGCTCCCACTTTCTAGGGAAAGTGTGGTAAACCCATATGACAGGGTTTTCCAGATGAGGTGCCAGATTCACTCCTGTTGCATTGTTTTCTGCTTTGCGTCAATTGCTGGTTCATCATAATCTGGCATTAGAATATCTTGTTTTAGAAAATTGTCCAAATTCTAGGCTATTATTCTCATCTTTTCTATCACTCAATTAAACGAGTATTAAATTATTTCAGGTAATATAGCATATGAAACAATATATAAATGTAATATAAATTTAATTTATAATATATATAACATGTTGTGACATAACAATAGAAGAGATGGAGGAAGAATCCAATTTGAATACGTGAAACCTGGCAAGATACTCTTGTGAAAATATCAACTCTGACCTTGGAAGAAAGAGGATTTGAAATATTCTGATTGCTAAGAGAAAATATTTCATTGTTTTCAGCTAGAAGGAAAAAATAATGAAAAGGTGGAATTGGTTTTGAATTTTTATTATTATTATTAATAATAACCCAAATGACCCAATAATAACCAAATCTGTTATTTATTTGGGAAATTAATGCTTGTTTTTCTATGGCTCTATATTTGCACTTCTGTTTACATTTGAATATGTTTCTGTCTTCCATTCTAGTCTCTCTCCCATGCTGCTAGAAGCTTTCTTTCAAAAGTATTTTACTGTTAAATACACATGCTATTTTCATTCTTTCTTAATAGTGAATTATAATGCTCGCCAAAGGGTTCAGAATAGACACTGACTCCTTCTTTGGTGTTCCTGAGAACTAAGACAAATTTCTCTAAGGTCAGAGTCTGCAATGTGAAAAAACACCTTTTACATGTTCTTTCCTGATGTTTTTTGCTATCTGGAAATATTCATGTATAGTGTAGTAATGCAGAGAAACATATGTAAATGATCCTAATCCACAGTAGCACCTCTTCATCATAAAATGCTCCCTTGAACTTTATTGTAACAGGGACATAAACCATTATGAGAGCCAGAACAAAACTCTTCCATTATATGCTGTTGTGAAATAAAATGCTGAAAAATTCTCAGATGAACTAACATTCTAGTACAAAGTGGAAACTCTCAGACATTTCAAATGATGACCACCAATACATGAACTTTGGTAGGTAGGCAGGAAGAAGATACTATCCTTCACCCTTTAGGTAAAAGCTTTTCAACACTACGGTTTTCATTATGTCTCTAAAAAACATAAAATGAAGTAAGTAAAAAAGGCTTGTCATCTACCAGTATGTACAGAATTCAATATGCCGAACACAAGACAAACTGAGTTTGACATTAAAAAAAAATTGTGTGTGACAGCTGCAGCAGTTACATCTTGTACAGGGATATGTGCGCTTGCAAAGACTTTACATCAGGTCCTGGCTGGGAGCTGGCATTTTCAAAGGTCATGAAGCTCCTTAGCATCAGTCAATTATGGCACAAAGGGTACCACTGACAGCTGTAACACTGTGGTTAAATTAGCCGAACACTAGCTGAGACAGTCAAACTTTTGACAGAAATGGTTGGATTAAATCCAGACTCTATTCCCAGAATTTTCAAATACCTGATCTCTATTACCTCTAAAAATCATTATTTTTAAATATCTGATCTTTATTACCTCCCCCAAAAAAATCATTATTTCTGAAAGACAAGGAAAATGCCAGAGAAAATCTCAATCTTCTCTAGGCTAAACAGTTCCAGGCTGCTTAGTCTTTCCTCATAAAATTTACAAAAAATCAAGTGAATCGGGTGATTTATTTTGTGATGAACTTTGCGATTGTTCCACAGCTAAAAGTCTACAAGTCCTTCTTCTCTTAAACAGGATATATGTTCTTCTCTTTTCCTATGTAAATGGCCAAAGCTAAGCCTGAGTCTGGGGAAAAAAGGGTATTCTTTTACATTAACTATGCAGTACTTTATATCATGCTAAGGATTAGTATGCCTTGCAGTAGTAACTGTGTTTTGCAAAGGCTAAAGTGTGTAGAGAAAAAAATACAGAGAATTACATATGTCTGAGATGAAGCTTTGCTCTAAAATTAGAGCCTATTTATATTTTTCAACCTCTATCTACCTTTCTTTCTATTATATCTTTCTGTTAGCAGCCATGTGAAACAAAAAAGTTCTTACATTTGCCTAGATTTCAAGCCACTACAATAGAGCCATTTTTTTTAGATAGGGATTGTTTCAGGGTATTCAAAGTTCTCACTACTGTCAGTGTATAACTTAATAGTAAGTTTAACACATGTATTCCTTTTTAAACATTGTGCCAATGCAGTATCATAAAGCATCAAGGTATCCAAATGTCAGCAGTGCTTAATCTGCAGGGACATATATTAATCTCCATAAGCAGAACAAACAATTTCTCATTCAGCAGGAAATATTCAAATAATAAAGAGCTATAGCAACTACTATGCAGAAAATATTTGTGAAATGCTAACCAGTGGTCATTCAGATACAGTGCTTGCAGTGTTTTGTAACTGTTCTCTGAAGATCATCATATACAGTAGCAGAATACTTAAGGTTCAAAGCCAAGTATCTACGGTAGGTCAGCTTGACTATGGCTTTGGATGGTAGCTGGGATCCTGTCTTTTTAAAACTATGACATATGATGAATTTTTATTTAAGAAAAATATTTTAAGGAAATGGCAAATCAAAGAGTAACAGCCACGTATGAGACTACATATACAGTCCCATATATATCGGGCTATGTATATAGTCCCATGGTCAGGGGATTTACAACCAAGTGCAGTTGTAACAGTGATTTAAATACAAGATACTTATGTTTTGTCCCAGAGGAAAATATATATTTTCTGGAAATTGTTTTCCTGATATACCTTTATGAAATGCATTCCGTTCTGAAAGACAGAAGCTATCACAGTGATTAGACACATCATAAAAGCAGTGCGTGAGCAGGAAATGCAGGAGATGGAAGGAAATGAACTGTCCAGCAGCAAGGATACTAATGCAGTGTGCCAGGAAAAGCAGCCTGTTACCATGTTCAAATATTCAGATTTGCTAGCCTGCTCTGTTAGTCTTTCTAACAGATGGAATTTAAAAAAAAAATCGAACTTTTGGGCAGTAATGTTGCTGACAAGGTCAACTGGTAGTCAACCACAGAACATTTAAATTCATATGGGAAAGCACTCGGATAAGACAAATTTTTATTCTATAACTCCTAGCTGTGACCTTAAACCCTAATAAATGTATATGACTTTGGATAATTTGCTGTTACCAAAGATAAATAATGTGAGAAATACCTCATCTTTTACATGCAGCCTACAACCCTTGAATTTATAGATATATCCCTTGCAACCAAATTTGATGTGATGTATTCTGAGTGGCAGAAGAATCATAATTCTTGACCGTTGTAAAGAAAGAAAACTTATATTAAGAATTTTCATATCCTTGACACAATGTTGGGACTTTTGTCCTTTGCACAGAATGGATGAACTATTTATTATATGAAAAGTGTGAAAGTACAATCGGTCTCACTGTACACTCTGCACGTTCTCGGATCTGTTATGAATATATGCACGTGTGTTTAGTAGCTGTTTTTCTGGAAGTGTGAAAATCCTCTCTGCTAGATATTTGGCAAAATGCCCAGTTACAACAAAAAATACAGAAATAGCTGTGTCCCATAAGACAGTCTTGTGGGATGTGAAGTTTGATGATATACCATAAATCCCGTTACATGGGAAAATTAGTGATGGTAACATTGGCCAAGGAGCAATGAAGGACCTTTTGAGAGACAGGGGGAGGGGATTTGGTTCGTTCCTTATGGCCTCAATTACAGCAAGTACTTAAAAGAACTAAAGATTTTGGACAGGACTTCAGACAATTTGTTAGTTTACAAAGATGCTTTAAAAATATTTTTTGATTTATGGAAAAAAAAAAACACCTCTCTATGTAGGAACAGAAAAATCCAGCATTACCAGAGATTTCAGAGATATTCTGTGCACGATACCATAAACCATACCACTGGCTTGATGATACCAAAGGCATTAGCTTCCAGTACATTCACTCTTGGCTCATCACATGTCCTCAGAGGATCAGCTGGCCACAAAGATATGGGTAATATTTAAGAAAGCAGCAGTAACCTTGAAATCTCCAAAGAGATTTGACTCTTCTAAACAACATGAAACTTGAAAAGGTACATACTATTAAATCTTCCCATCTGTTATGAATAAGTATGAACCAGGTCTCAGTTGAAATAAACTGACAGATGCTTTTTTTTTTCTTTCATTTTAAAAATTGGTGTGTTAAAATCTTACTTAGTGTAAAAGTAGCTGGTATGCATGATATTTTTCTCTTCATGAAATAACCAGATAAAATAATCTTGATATAACAAATAGGCACTGCTAAGTCTGTTCTATGAACTTGGAGATCAGGTATTAGTAAACACATCTACTTTGAAATCAAGGAGTAAGTATAACATTTTTTATTCTCAGAAAATCTTATACCACATTCTGAGTACTGCAAATAATATTCTTCTAGCCTTAGTTCTAGGATGCAGAGAATCATGTGTCCTAGCTACATGTCCTTGCCACATGTAGCTGTTGGGAAATAAAAGGAATAGAGTGCCTCACAGTGGGAGAGACCTTCTCCATTGAGTAACATCTTGAGATTTAATTTATTGCTTAAATGTGTCTGAAAAAAATAAAAATTAAAAAATTAATAAATACTGCCTAACTTGTTAGCACACTATTTACTTTATTTATTTTTATTTTTTGCACTTAAATAGGTAATCTGAATAAAAGACTCACAAGAGTGCTGCATTTTGAACAACAGCAACACCTCCACCATCCTTGTTTAATCCCCCAACACTTTGGTAATATATGTGTAAAGGCAAAAAATCCAGAAATGACTGACATCAAACATAACTCAGTGTACATGTCCTTGCCACATGTAGCTGTTGGGAAATAAAAGGAATAGAGTGCCTCACAGTGGGAGAGACCTTCTCCATTGAGTAACATCTTGAGATTTAATTTATTGCTTAAATGTGTCTGAAAAAAATAAAAATTAAAAAATTAATAAATACTGCCTAACTTGTTAGCACACTATTTACTTTATTTATTTTTATTTTTTGCACTTAAATAGGTAATCTGAATAAAAGACTCACAAGAGTGCTGCATTTTGAACAACAGCAACACCTCCACCATCCTTGTTTAATCCCCCAACACTTTGGTAATATATGTGTAAAGGCAAAAAATCCAGAAATGACTGACATCAAACATAACTCAGTGTTCAGTCAATGATACACCATGCATATTGTGTTAACACAGATTGTAATTACTTTCTCACCAAATGCTATGCCAGATCTTTTCACTGAATAAATGCATGGGTATGATATGCCATCTTCTATCACTGCCAATGTAACAGGCATCTCTTTTGAAGAGAAGGAGAAAAGGGAAGATATTTAACTATTATTTTTTAACTATTATTAACTATTATTTGAATTTGCAGTCAGTATTGCATAGCTATGTTTGCTAGGCAACATACAAGTTTTTATTAAAGAGTTTTATAGAATTAACATCTAAAATGGCAATAGACAGGAAGTACTGAAGCAGAAGGAAAAATGGAGACCTGAGATCTGGGAACCTCTGGTATTTTTGGAATGTTCAATTTCTTTCACTGGCAACATAGAAGGAAAAAGAATAACACAAGCAGAATGAAGAGTGAGTTCTCAACCCATCCTTTTCTTCCAAAATAAAAAGATAATGGATATTCTGTTCTCAGCTCAGTACTCATTTTGTGGATGTCAACATGTTTGTGGACTGCTGCATATCGAGTGTGCTTTTAGTCCCTGCTCAACTGATTATCCTATTTTCATTGCAAGTTCTTATTGCAAAATTATGGTTGGAAACACAGCGAGCCATGCTGCTTGGCATATTATAAGCTAGCAGAGAGGAAAACTGCATTAGAGCATTTTCCAGGTTTATCTATTAGTCAAGCAGGTTAGTCGACTCAGGTTATAGCAGACATCTTTCAAATACATTTTCCATTTGAATTCCACAGAAGACACTTAAATTAGAACACTTCAGGATATTTTAGAATTAAGATATTCTCCACTTATTTCATTGGAATTGTTCATTTGAGCAGAATACTTAAATATCTTTCTAAAACAGGACATGCAGCTCAGATGTCTATATAGGTAAATGACTTATTCACTGCATTATAAAGCTAGACCACTAAAAAGTACTTTTACATGTTCCATAAAAGAAAAAAAAAAAAAACCACCCAACACCTGCATTCAAAAAGAACAAGCAGTACTGTCCCATACACCAAGCTGCTGCTTAGATTTGTAGCAATAGTTTGGGAAGGGGTGACTTCGAACTAGATCTGAGACAGCTGTAATAATAGAAGGCAAGTCACCAATGCCTGGAACAACGCTTAAAACATAAGACTGATTGTTATTTATGTTCTTCTCATTAACCTAATTTTCTACTACAGTTGTTACTTATTTATTAGAGTTTAACACCACATCATAACTAGTTGCATATTATTCACAACTGTGTATTTCAGCTAGTAATTTTTTCCCTAAAAACAATTCTGCCTGTTCTCTCCTATGCTCTTGTCGGTAGGTCTGACCAGTTACCACTTTGGAGTACAGTCTTCCTAAGGCTGGAACTGCCAGTTAATATGTGAGCTTATTGATACTTTAGAAATAAGCTTTTGCAGGAGTTTTTGGATAAATCTAAATTTGAAGAAATTTAAAAGTCTCAACTTTTTTTTTTTCT
>JAUBNY010000305.1:384071-395242 GCA_032275445.1 Crypturellus soui | reverse complement strand
TTCACTTCTAAAACTAAATGAAACTAAATTGAAAGCTGAATGTCTTGCCCTGTGTCAATGACAACAGCTGTGACCCATGGGCTAAAGGTGAAAGGTTCACTACTTTCTTAAAATTCTCCATGAAAACCTGCATCTGCCAGCACTGCAGATTCATGGCATCATTTCTCCCTTCAGAAATGCTGTACAACTCCTGCACCGTGTTTATGTGTGTGAATGTACCTCCGGAGAACATCTAACCTATAAAATGTGATTAAATGTAGCACTATTTTCACAATGCAGTCATTAACTGTAGGTGAGTTACACTGTGAGCTCTGTTTCCACGGTGTAACATTGCTTGGAAAAGTGATCGTAATGTAGCACACATTTCTCCTTGATGTGTTCTGCTCTGTATAATCTACTTCAAGTAATGAATCACTATCCCACCAAGTGTAGTTAAGTATATTTCAGTGGCTAAATGTTTAAAAAGCATGATGTAATTGCACATAAGTAAGCATATGCTTATAAAACAGCTATACTTGTCTTGTCCTGGGGCTGGACAGCCCCACCATGCTCCCAAGATCCACTCCAGCTATTGGTTGCTTCTGCAAAAAAATATGGAAATCCTACATGCCCTTGAAGCAAATGAAACTGGGGAAGAGTCCTTCCTGAACAGCCCCCACACAGTTTTGTTCACTTGATCATGTGAAGGGAATGGGTAGGACTATTGTGGCAGCGCAGACTGGAAACCTCCTTAGAAACAGATACCATGCATGCTAAAATGCAGGGCGTACTAAGGGTTTTCCTGCTGTGCATACAAACTGATTTGCTTTTCTTGTATTTCTGAGGGTAAACATACATAAATCTTGACCTCAGTCTTTCATGCAATGCAGATTAAGCTAATGGATGCTGTAGCTCAATATTTTCAGGTGATCAAAACTTATCAGTTGAATATGTACTGGCTTTTCTTCTACTGCTTCCACCTATATTCTCTTTAGGCACTGCTGAATCAAAATACTTTGATAACTCTGAATTAAATGGCTTAGGATTTCTATTCCATGAGAATTTTTTTAAGCAGGAATGCTTAGCAATAATTCAGGAAAAGTGAAAATAAAACACAAATTCTTTTATTCTAGCTTTTCCTAGAGAATAATTTTTCAGAGCAGCTTTAATGAGGAGTGACATTAGTTTATGCCACAGACACATTTGCAGGGCAGTGTGGTTTTCTACTTTAAGAAAAAAACTTTGAGGAAAGCTTTGGCATTTGCTTGCTGAATTTTGATATTGCTCTTTCACGAGGAAATTTGCTTTTTCAGTTCTCCTATTGTGTTTTGCCTCAATAAGGCTTTTCTTTTTTTCTGTTTCATTAAAGCAATTGATGCAGTGTGATTTCTGCCCTTCTTATGGCAGTGCAAGGTCTACTTGGACATCTGAGCCTAAAAGGACATCAAAGAGAAACTAAAGGTTCAATCTTCCCCCTGCAAAATTGGCTTTGTAGATAGTATGAGATAGTAAATATGTAACAGATGGTCTACTGCCTGCAGGAGGAAATGTAATAGTGGTACAAGGAAGGAAGCATGATATGACTGGAACATGAAAGCTCTTTTTATGTTGTATTTTCCTTCTGGTTTTGCCTGTTTTGGACTGTATCCTCTTTTGGCGGGGCAGGGAGGGGGGCAGTGAGGAGGGCAGGAGGCTTGAAGTGTTTTTTGTTTTGCTGTGTAGAGAGAGGCCAATTGCCATAAATATTACTGGAGAACCAGTTGAAGAGAGAGAGCTGGAGGTAAAACAGCTCCCCAGACTTGAAAGGGAATAATAACATGTGGAAGGAAGCCAGCTGTTTGTAGCCTGAAAAAGCTTAGGTGTCTATCTAATGTTGTGTTATTCCTTATTTTTTGTTTTGATGTAAAATGTTTTGTTAAAATGCAGGCCTTTTGGTCAAAATAGCCTATATCAGCCTATATCTGACACTTAGAAGTGGTGTTAGAGAATCTCAGATCTTTCTGCTTTGCTGAACAGCCTCATGTAGATTCACATCCTGCGGCCTCAGTTTTCCCATCTGCCAAATCTCACTGAGATTCTGGTGAGCAGTACCATATAATCCTTATAATGGTGCTCTTTGAAGAGCATCCAGCTTCGCAGGCACATGATAGACCTAAGCAAGGTAGAGAAAGATTGATAAAGATAACTGCCATGGAACCTTAAATATGCCTTGCCTCCCTCAAAGTAACATGAACTATACTCAATTAACTTCTCATGGATTTTGTTCTTTATTCTTCCCTCCTTCAGGTTAAAGAAGCTATGTATAGATTTGAGATTTACATGATACTGATATTTAAACTCTAATATTTCACTTGTTTGTAATCTGCATATGTCAGCTTGATACAAATGTATGATTATTTACATTTTTACTTTTCAATTTAGATAAAGATCATTTCAACTGCACTATACAAATTAAGTTATTTTGTGTTTGATAACTGTCTTCATGTTTTCTTACGGAAAGCCTGGCTTCCTAAAGCAATAAGGTTATTTGCTCATGTTACATGTGTCAGTTTTGAACTCTTGTCTAATCGTAATCATGTTTGGATCTGCTTAGAAGCACAAGCTCCGTTATCTCCCACACATTCCCCATTAGCTCTGCTTGGGAGGAGAAAGGCAATCAGAGATAGAAAGTAGCTATTATTTTTGGCAAATTGGCTGTTGCCAAACCACTGACGTGTGGATGTTGGCCAGTCCTCACCGGATTGTTGCATGCTTGCACAAGCCATGGCAAGCCTTGCTGGCATGTTAACATCCTTCCTTGTCTCTGGGGCAGGGTAAGGAAGAACTAAGGTGAAGATGCCGGTTGTGCAAATAAGCTTCATCAGCTGACTGGCTGGTTCACTGCACCTTGAGATGTCCCCCCTCCCCATACCCCTCTTCAGCACCCGTGCTTCTTGCACTCTACATCTTTATACCTTGCAGACCTTCTTTTGCCCAGATTCTTCATTTTTTGAGATACTTATTTTATATAGTATTTATTTCCAGAAGCCTCCCTTCAATTTTTTAAAAACGCACATTATTTTACACTACTTCACTTCCATCTAGTATTTGGTAGTACTTCTACTATTTGTACAAAATGAAACAAAATTGTATTAATCATACAGGCAGATCAACAGACTGATAATTATGTGAACTGACCAAGTACCTAATTATTTCTGAGACACAATTTAGCTTGCCTTATTTTAGGGAAAAATAACTTGATAGCATAAAGGCCTTATCGGAGTTTTTTGTTTGTTTGTTTTTTTACTAGAAATCCTAAGATAAAGAGGTCTTAAACAAGCCTTAATTTTTTTAAACCAACAATGGAGTCAGCTGGAGCCTTGCTAACAGTTTCTGCCAGGCTTGCACAGTATTTGCATGGACTTTGAAAATAGATCAGAAGCGTATTCTGCAGGATTCTCAAAGTATGCAAATATTGCCTTTAAGGAATATATGCGTGAAGAAAATCATATGCTTGCCAGCTTGCCATTAGTATTTTTTGTTTCACTCTTTCCTACAAACTGGAATTCTTTTTATTTTATACCACTGCCACTTCAGAATTCATTTTCATTTGTCCCTCTTTATCCTTTCACATTCTCCTGTCTCCTCTTTCCCACCTCTCCCTATTTATCTGCTCCTTTATTATATTCCACCTCTGCTTAGGTAGACAGAAGTTGAAAACAGTTTGGAGTATATTAAATTCTCATGCAAATGTTCATGGGAAAATATAAATCAGTGCATAATTTTAGCTACAGATAATAATAGAACTAAACCAGTATTAAGAAAGCTTTCTAAATTAATAATAAAAAAAAACTTATTTCTTTCTTCATTAGTTTTGATCATTATACCTCTAAAAGATAGCTTAATAAGGGAAACAAGTAAAATATGGAATTCCAATATTAAGGAAAAGGAATTCCGGTTACGACACTAAGTTGTTCTACTCAGTGTGAAGTAGGTCCTTGTGTTATGTCACCAGGATCAAGAAACAGTCCAGTGAAACTGTTTCTTTCAAGACTAGCTTTACATTCTGATCATCTTAACACTGTTTAATGGACATTTCAATAAAAGAACAGTAGTTGTTACAGTAATTGTTGCAACAATTGTTGCAAATGTAACTGCTTCCTATTTTTAAAGTTAAAAAAAAAAGTTTGTGTTAGCAGATCATTGTTTTTAGACACACACACTCTGTAGTATCAGCATTTGGTCAAGGCTGATGTAAGTGCTTTATTAAGCATTGTTGGAGGAAATGTTGGTTTCTTGCACAAAGGAAACCACCTCTTTGGTGAGCCTGATAAGAAATGGGACAGGTTTTGGAATGAAATCCTTGTGCTGTGCTTAAGCCTCATTGATTTTTAGTGGGAGTCACTCCAGCCCTGGAGAGGGAAATAGATACCTTTGAATGTTCAGCAACAAAGCGGCAGCTTCTATCTCTGTGTTACTCTAGTGACAAATGCTGTTGGCTTTGCAGCACAAAAGAAAAGGGCTCTTTTCTTAGATAAAGCTCATGCTTGAAATTCTGATGCTGCCAGGTTTGACAAGCGAGATCCTACCACCTCCACTTTCCTTATTGCTGGTGTCAATATGGCTCATAGATAATGAAGCAATAGATATGTTGTGAATCTCCATGTACAGAGGTGAAGGAATTGGGGCTCAGATTGCAAAGACAGACAGCAATTCAGAACAGCAAAGTGAAAGCAAACATTATGGTATAAAACATTTCACACAGATCCTACAGAAATAAGAAATGACTGTTACCTGGTGTTCCCATATGGTTTCAGCATCAAGCCTCTATAAATTCAATAGTTTAATATGGAGGAGTTTGTTACAGAAATGTGGAACGTGGGAATTGCTTTGCATTTTCCTTTTTTAGTAGTAGAAAGTGAAATGAGCAACACAGAAACTCCTGGACTGTGGCAAAGTGGTGATTTACAAGGTTTATTTTGTGTTAAATTGGCCTGGACACTCTACTACCAAGACTGCGGGCAGGACAAAGCAGATGTGTCTCCTCTGGCTGTTGACTATCAGGGCTGGAAATTTGCTCGTGTGCAGCCCCTCAAAGTCCCTCTGAGGACCAGGGTAGGAAGAAGGTGCTGGTAAAAGCCGGTGGGTACTGCCTGCTGAACAGGGAGTGAAGTCATATGCTGTCTCAGACCCATCCCCGCTTAGAAAGCAAGTAGGGACTTGTGTGCTTGATAATAAAAACAATGAGAATTTGTAAATCAATACAAGTCTTCAAACCATTCACAGATTTTGCTTTGGAATGGGAGGACTTTAAAGTTGAAGATTTAATGCCATGTGCTGTATAATGGAAATATGGAATGATAACCTATAGTTGACTGGTAATGTTAGTATTTAATGGGTTGTGATTGACTCTGTACATGATTTCCAGTGCAAACAGAGGAAGAACCATTCGGTGACGTGCGGTCAGAGTAAGAATCGTTTGCTGACAATACTTGTGAACAGTTGAACTCTACAGCATCCCTATCACTTACTCTGCCATTTATGCTTTTTATGTTTTTTTATATTTTATCAACTGAGATTTTTATTTTTTTATAAGACATGGTGACTTTCTCCTTATGTATAAGTGTCTTTTTTCAAGTCACTTAAACTGTGCAATACTTTAGTTATGTCACAGATGAGATACTGTTCAGTAATATGTTGCATTCACTTTGAGTCTCTGTAGGCTTTCTATCTGCTTCTGGTAAATAGTTAAATGTTTCTAACGGGATATCCTTGAAAGAAATTAGAAATTGACCTTTCATACTCTAATACTGGTTTATGGCTTTTAATTTCATTATTAGAAAGTTTTTGTTTTTTTTTTTAACCTTTTGGTTAATTATCGTAACAGCTCTTCCCTACAGAATAGTGAAATATAAAGACATAGCAAATATTCACGAAAGTCTCTACTGATTCAGTTTATCTCATATATGTAACTATATTGAATTACATTCTTCCTGAATGTGACCCACTGGGTGTAATTCAATACACCAGAAGCATGTTTCAGAAGATGACATTGCTGCAAAGAGACTCACCTGTAATGTGCCCCTTGCAGCCTTGCATTATGTCTGTCCTCTAGCTATGAAGCAGAGGAATAACATTATTGTGCTGGTTTTATTCTTATCACTTGTGTGTCTCATAATTTGAAGTATTATGACAAATTTTTATTTGGTTGTGCTTAAAGTTGAAAATACATATATATGTATACATATAATTTTTAATCTACTAGTTCTCTAACCTCAGTCTATCTTGCATACCATACCAAAATGCTGCCACCAGTACTCTACATGTAAGACCTGCCATTTTCAGTGGGATGCAAATCTGAATATATGGGTTTGTCTAACAAAAAGGACTTAAGCATACAACTCAAACTTAAATAGGTAGTTTAACTAAGAGCAAGTCCACTGCAATCATTCTATGTGAAATATTCTCTAAGCTTTTAGTACTTCCCAGAATTTCCTCAATTACAGCCATCCATTAACAACTTCATAAAAGCTTTATACTGTTTTAAGATAAGAAAAAAATCCCGTGAAACCTTATAATTGCTGGTAGAAGTGAAATACGGTTATTGATGCTCCCTAAAATCAGTGATGGTTGATATAGTTCCTAGCAGGAAAAAAATTGGAACTGTTCCCTGTTAACTAAATTTATATGACTGTTTGTGCAGGAAGCCATTACATTTCAGGCGAGTAACACAAAGAACAGGGGCACTCAGCATGGTTTTCACAGTATTCTTGAAGATAGACATGAGAGGATGGGCCCTGTGAATATTAAATTTTAAAAGCATTTTTTATACTTTAGGAAGCATTTAAAACTATAAACAATTTAAAAGGGTTTATAAAAACTATACACAGTCTTCAAAAGAGCTTGAAATATGTTTGGAAAGATCAAAGAAGAATATCTTACATTATCGTATGTGGGGGAAAGGAGAAGGGAGGGAGGAGAGAACAAGTGCTGGAGTTTGGTGTTACAGGTAAAAGCAGCAATGAAGATAAAGGTCTGCATTTCAGTCTTATCTGGTGCACACTATTTGCTATCTTCACTTTTATATCTATCTTAGCGCTACTTAGAAAACGGTAGAAGGAGGTGGGGTGTGAAAAGTCTGAATAACCCATGATATTCTGCAGAAGAGAAATGTGCCAGTTTTAGTGCTTGAATGACTCTAATTATCATATTGTGGGCGATAGTGCTGAAAGCTTAACATTTCAGTGAAGTACGGTGGGATTATACAATGCAAGATGCTGATATGTACCTATAACTTGTGCATGATATAATGTGACATTAAAAGCAACAACAGAGCACCCTTTGCCTTTAGATTAGAATGGTGCAGGAAATTTAGGCCTCTTCTGAAGACCGTTTATAAATGTTGCAAAAGGTTTACACGGTGGCGCTTGACGGTTCAAAGTGTACCTCTGGTTTTACTATCACAATTGCACTTCCAAACTTGAGATTAAAATACCCTCTGCTTCTCGGTAATTAAAACACTTTTCAGCACATTCAGGGAGCTGTTTGTTAAGCTTACATCTTTGTCTTGCCTCCTTGCTTTTTTGTTTGCTTTTGTGTGTGTGGTTAGTGTTTTAAGAGGTGATGTCAAGTGAAACATTTTAAGCTAACAAAGCATTAGAAAAAGATAGATAGAAATGTACCTTCAATATAAAACAATAACCTCAAAGAAAGTTTTTGTGTTTTTGCAACTGAAATACTGTGCTGCTGGTTTAGTGCCTGAAAAACTGAAAACTGACAATACCTTAAAAATCATTGCCTAAGGAGAACTAGTCTCTAAAAAATCACGGTCAATTTCTTGCTGTTACTCACTTCTGCTTCACTTTAATTTTGCTGTTCTCCTTTTAATTTTCCATATCTGTTGATGATTCATGCTCAGATAAGTCAAAAATTATTTTCCTTTCCATAGACAAACTCAATTCTGACCCAACAAAATCCATTCTTTATCCAGCATTCTCAATCAGTGCCATTTCCTACTCTATTCTGAGGAAAAAAAAAAATGTTTATCACTTCTGCATTTTGGTCTTTCCATCTTGTCTGTCTAGACCTCCTGTGCTTGCATACTCTTTCACAACCCTTAGAGGTTTGGAGTCTTCCTGCAAAACGCGTGGGGGACCCTGAGAATGCACTTCCTCTCCCACTGCCTTCTGCATGTGGAGCCACAGAACAGCTGTTAAATATGCTCCATTTTGATGGTGGTGGATCTTCGGGGACCCTGGTACCTACTTTTGAGTCAGGCTTCTCTGGTGGTCTGGAATGAATAGCAAGGAGCAGCCTAAAAAGCTTTCAGCTTTTTTCTGCCGCCAATAATTGTTTGACCTAAATGGTCAAGTTTTTATTCACATAAAATTGTGTGTAAACACAGAACACACAGAGTTGGACTTTCACACTCTCTCAGTTTGAAATTGCTATATATTAAAATTAGTATGTCTTCAAGAACAACACTTAGAGTTTTAATGTTACCAGAGTTTTCAGGAGGATAACTATGTTTCCTAGAGATATTTAGGCAGCTTATATACTTAGTGGCTGCATCCTATGCAATCCTATGAGCTATGCAATGCTGAATGATGATGGGCCATTTATCAGACCTCTTTCTCCCCCAAGGATTTCATAATATTTTATAACATATATAGCAATTATGAGATTCTTTGAATTCAAATACATTATAATCCTATTAAATAGTTTTTGAAAACATGTACGTACACTTGGAATTATATATTTATCTATCCTAGGAAGCACACAAGTGCTGCACATCATTTTTATAGGTCTTGAATTTCTGCTACACCTGAGATTCCCACTGAAACCAGAAAGCATGTTACTTTCACAAGAAGCATAGGCTTCTACTCAAAGTGAATATTTCTTCTTATAGACCAAACCAGGGAGTGCTGAAGGAATACTTGGTGCTATCTTTAAAAGTCACTGTGAAGTTTGGAGTTTCTAAGCGATGGTCTTGCAGTAGGAGAGTCAGTATGTGCAATGAACAATAAATTGCTCTGCCTCTAGCTGAGCAAGTCCATTCTCTTCTGTCAATTTCATCAAAAACAAACCATAGGATGCCTGATTATTGGCACAAAAAGGACGTGGTTTCTCTAAAGTAAGCAGAACAAAGGAAGAAAAGCAGTATATTTGGGAAGGTGTGGTGACTTCAGCTTGACCCCTCTTACTTTTGAAGTTGACAGATGAGACATGCTTGCTTTCTTTGGACTTAGTCTAATGCTCTTCCCTACTGAATGTCCTCGCTACTTTTCCAAAAGAAAAAAAAAAACACCCTCACATCAAGCTGTTCTACAGATTATCTGTTTTTTTTTCTGAAAAATACATGCCCTTTTCCCATAGTATTTTACCCAAAATATTCCACCAATTTGCCTACTTTGCAAAAGCAAGAAACAAGAGCGAAACAGAAACCACTGAGGTATTTGAAACTGGAAAGCAATTTGGGCTTTACCAGATCAGGATAGTTAGTTTCCATAGTAATACCATCATGCAAGGGGGACTTAAACAGCATTATAAACATTTTTGGATAAGTACTGAATAGCTGCTCAAAGCATTTCATCTTGGCATTCAGCAAAATGAAAGGTTCACAACTTTGTTGCAGCAGGAACACAATCAATGTCTTTTTCCTCTCCCAGCTCCCTCTCTGGAGGGACAGCCAATTAGCAGTCTTCCCACTAGAAAGAGCCAGAAAAACAAACTGCAGTTCCTGAAAAGTAGCCTAATGGTTAGGAAGGGTAAGGAGACCTTGGCTTCCACTGATGAAATGCTTTATCAAGCCAATTCCTGTAAATAATATCCTTTATCTACATATGGAGAGTGAAAGATAATGGAGAATGCCTGAACTCTTTTAGCATAATAAATTGAATGACATTTTAAAGGTTTATAGAATGCTAGCCGGTACTGATACTGGTTGATGCTAATCCATTACAACAAACAAACAAACAAAAACAAACAAACAAAACCCCTTAATTTCAGAAAGCTTGGAAGGGAATATTTCGTTACCACATTTTCTCTGTTTTTTGAGAAAAAATTAACATGTTAGTATGTTAATTTTTATTAACAGTATGTTATTTTTTTATACATGATTTATACATGTTAATGTATAATAAATACATTGGGTAATGCTGAAAAATATGCTGAAATATAATGGAATGTATAGCTGGGCAATTTTACTAACCCAGCTAGGAAATACGAGCAAAACCATCACTCCCATTCATACTAGCTTTTCCATAGTATGCTAAACATTCGCTAACTTTTTCCCTTAAGGAACGATGATTTTCTGATGTAACCTTACAAATGCAAGACTCTCTTGTGACTATAGGGACTGGAGAATGTAATT
The DNA here is from genome assembly GCA_032275445.1 of Crypturellus soui. NCBI lineage: Eukaryota > Metazoa > Chordata > Aves > Tinamiformes > Tinamidae > Crypturellus > Crypturellus soui. The sequence goes on along the minus strand of JAUBNY010000305.1, from coordinate 384,912 downwards.
ACTATTTCAGTCATTTTTAGATAAGCATCTCATTTTTATTTTTTTGTTAGAGCTCACTACTACTCACTAGTGCACACTCTTCTGTCCTTTTGACTTCATATCCACTGATCAGATCTTAAGAGGTATCAACTGATTTTTTCATTTGCAGAAAAAGTGTTTTTTGCCTTATCTAATACTACCATTCAGATTTTCAGCTTTGTTTTTTTGTTTTTTTTTCATACCTAGATGAAAATAGTCATTAGTGATAATTGTTACATTGGTATATCCTTATAGGAAAACATGAAAATCTATATTGTGTTTTTTGAACAATGATAGTCTTCAGCTAGTAGCCCTTACAAAGAGCAGGGAACTTTTTAATAGCTGGCAGAGCTGCCCTTCTCAGGTATTTGAAGCCTTTCTATTTGAGTATCATGGGACTAGATTTAGTGAAGAACTTTGACAACTTTGCATTAAATACTGCAGCATGTGACACATTCAGAGTTGCATCTGGGCTTGACTGAGACATTGTGTACTTTATTTTACTTTGGATTTGTCCTTTTTTTTTCTGCTCAGTACCCTTTTTCAGAAGTAAAGCACAGAAATGAGTGATTCTTGGTAAATGGTTAGTCCATTAGAGCAGCCGTTGTGAACGTTCTGCAGACAGAGCGCTCACTAGCTGTATGCCTGTGGTCTGTGGGACTAGGCTCAGAGCTGGTGAGCTCTGGGTAGGTGTGCTGGGATCGGTTCACTTGCATCTTTTAGCTGTTCCATTCGTGTATGGAGGATTTTCTCATGCTGAACATCATACCTGTGCAATCTGTGGTGTGGAAGTGGCCTGTCCTAGGGAAATACACGCTCAGGA